>PVHX01006742.1:54371-97838 GCA_004024805.1 Geosciurus inauris
TTTCCCACTTTACAATGTAAATGTAAAACACTAAACTTTCTGTAGTCCTACACTAATGTTGACCATACCATTTACACCCCTTCACATCTGTCATTTCCTTTACGAAGAATTATCTTCCAAATAGTAGATATTTAGCACACATTATGAAATTGAAGTACTAAGGAACATAGAATTATTTCACATAGGAAGCAGAAGTAAACAAATAACATTGACTTGAACATAATCAGTGTTAACAACTTTAACATTCTGGGATGTAATTAAAGCAAATTTAGTAAAACAAATTCATATTACTTTAGTTTTCTTTTACAAAAAGCAAATTCTGAGGAGTGAAGAATTAGGAGAAAATTCTAAGAAATGTGATATAAAATATAATTTAAAACTTTCAGAGTAATAACTCAACATAAGTGTAACACACTAATTGTAAGGAAAACTATTATATGATACAGCTATGTGAGATGACTGAAATTAAAATAAACATAAAAAGTGAAGGGAAAAATAACCAATGACTTATGCATAGTACATATTGCTCTACCAGAACTATCATAAAAGGCTCAGTCATTTTTAACTATTGTGTGTTCTTATGACAATTATTAGTAATACAAAAGTATAAGTATAAACATAGATCAAAAAACTCCACTGTCCTGTGGCCATGATGGTATGAAGTACATATTTACCTCTATGTAAAATATCCATTGAAAACTTTATGATTTAAGATTTCCAAGTCACAAACCTTTTCAATATATTGTTATCAAAAAGAAATTAAGGGCTGGGGATGTGGTTTGTGGGTAGAATTCATGCATAGGAACTAAAAGGGAAATAAAAAACCAAATATAATATGATATTGTAAGCTAGAGAAGCCATGTAATTTACAAATTAATAACATTTTTCATAACCATAGATACAAGACAAATTTCTGGGTTGTTTGTTCTAGCTTGTCACTGTTTTTTATTGATAATATTGACATTCATGATCTGAATCTACTTTTCATGAGAACTCTGCAGAGCCTATGCCATTGAGTGTGACCATGTAGCAAGAGTGTCCCTAATTGAGAAGCAGACTATAAATCCTGGCTGAAAATCCATATTTGGCTGCCTGGTCTCAAGGTGTTGCATGCATATTTCCTTGGTTCAAGATTCCAGGAAGAAAGTCTATCTTCTGATTGCCCAGTACAGGGAAGACAAGAGCATCCTTGACTGGTCTCTGTGGTTCTTTGTTGTGAGGCAACTTGTAGCTGTGAGACATATCCTTACTCTATCGTTGCTGTAGTCCCAAGGGCACATCTCTTTAGAGTGCTCACTAAAACTAAGTTCAAGAATAAATATCAACATTATTAAAAAATATTGACAAACTAGTACAAACTATCCACAAATTGGACTTGGATCCATGATTTCAATAAAAATCAGCACATTTCAATAAAAATTCAGTGCCTATGTTGTCCAGGCACTGAAGCTATGTTGATACACTTCTCAACAAGGATAGTTTCAGACACTGTAATGCTGTTTTTGTCATATTCTTTTCCTGCAATACACTATAGATTCAAAAGCTTATATAAAGTTGTCTTAATCTTCCTTAGGATCCCAATTTATAGAGCTACTACCCTATCTTGGTTATAAATGTCATTGCTATAAAGAAATAAACATCCGGGCATGGTGGTGCACATTTGTAATCCAGCACTTTGGGTGGCTGAGACAGGAGAATTGCGAGTTCAAAGCCAGCTTCAGCAATGGTGAGGCGCTAAGCAACTCAGTGAGACCCTGTCTTTACAAAAAACACAAAATAGGGCTGGGGATGTGGCTCATTGGTCCAATATCCAAGTTCAATCCTTGGTACCAAAAAAAGAAAAAGAAAAAGAAAGAAAAAAAGAAATTTGCTTAGCAGAGTAGTCAAGAAGGAGGAAAATTCCCTTAATGAGGAGGTACAACTTTTAAGCAAGGACTTCTTTTGTCCTAATCAACTATTTTTCATGTCATAATCCAGAATTCTAAATGTACTTAGAGGGAGTCTGGAAATGTATCTTTCCTACTAAAAGTGCAGCAAAACTGACATTATTGCACAGGCTTATGAATACATTGTTAAATAATGAAAGAGTAATGAACAATTAAAATCTTTTCATCTCTACAAATGAATTGTGCCACTCTCACAGTTTGAAATAAATGCTTTCAAAAACGGCATGTCATTTTTCTTTGTTATGTTTAAATTTTTTTTATAATTTGAAAGGGACCCATTGCTTTTTATAATTACCCAAACTTTATTCCCCCAGAGTAATGGTTTATCAACGGATAAACCCTACCACTTCTCTACATTTACCTAAAATAGTTCTTTTTATTTTCTGAATTGGTCTACAGTTAAAATTACATGTATGTATTTGAATATGCATAATTTTTGTGAACACAGATATTGTTGGTTTTATGCTCCAAATTTTTTGAGATATTTGAGAATCTTCCTTAAAGTTATCTTGCATATTGTGGTATCATTGTTTCAAAAAGCTCTCTAGGAAACTCTATTAAAACAATTAGCTTTCATTCTTGCATGCATTCACGCATTCATTTATTCTAACATAGCCCTTGAAGTATGTGTTATATGAGGAGCACACAGTGTTTATTTGCTTTCGGGTTTTACCAGCAGCATATCTTCCATCAAGAAATTTTCTTAAATTAAAAAAAAAAAGCCAGTGCATTAAAAACAGACTGATTGTAAATGAAAAATAATATACATTTTCAGAGAAAAAATACATAAAGAAATTTCAGGAGATTAAATTTCTATTTCCTGATTCAGCTGTTTTGTTAGGTTGTTAATGGCAGAGGGTTTCAAAATGTAATACAGTGGAAGTGATTGCATTTTGAAATAAGAATATCTATACTTTCCTAGAATGCTATATTTGTATGTGTGTACTCATATTTTTTAAGAGGTTAAGAAGATCTCTCTAAAGGATTGTGAACACATAATAACAAAGCTATTCAAAATATTTTCCTTGAAACAAAAGTTACAATTTCACAAATCATATGTTTCATTCCAACCTGTTTTGACTTGACAAAAAAACTTTATATCTAAAGACCATTCTATGTAGTTGTTTACCTCTTTTAACTCATTTATAACAATAAACTACCTCATTATTTCTTTTGCTTTTGATTGATGTGATATAATCTGAAAAATAGAAAAATCCTAGGTGAAGGCTCTGAATTTATTTCAAATTTAATTCTATTTCATCGCATGGCCATGAGTGTGAAATTCCATGTACCATATTCTATATTTTATTTATTGCTTCTATTCCAGTAATCCTTGACTCTTATAATCTCATTCTGTACCAAACTAAAGAATAAAAGAGTTGCTTGTCTCCTTTATCCTTACCTTTTATTTTATCACTTTGTTTTGTACCATTTGCAGTATCCTCCACATTCACAACTTTGATTCCCGTTAATATGAAGATAACTCTAAAATTCATAATTGCATTTGAATTCTTCTTTGAGTTCCAGACATATGTATTGCACTCACTCTTTGTTTTCTACTAGATCTCTCAAAATTTTCTTACATTCTTATCCAAAACCAAAAACAAACCTGTGATTTTTCCTTTAGATAAACCAAGATGTTCTGATGTATTACTTCATAGCCTTCTGTAAGAATGTTCAGTTCCTTCATAAAGAATTACCAGCTGGAATAATACTTGAGTATTTCTGATATTTTTTATTTCCATGAAAATATTTTCTCCGTGCCTTCTTTTCATCAATATCATATTTCCTTTTCTGTACTATAATAGACATTTTAAAATATTTGTTGACTGTTGAGTGAGGCGATTATGGTAGACAAATAGCAGAAATAAGACTAAAAAATGCTTTTGTTATACTAATAGGTCTCCTAAGTAACAATTGCAGTATTTATCATGTGATAAGTAAAATTTTTGCATTCAAAAAAGCACCAAGCTTACACTGCATAAATAATTATACAATTTATTATATGAACATTTATAGATGATGAACAAAATATAAGAGAGAGACATTTAGGTGCATGACATTTATATGCATGTACACCTGCAGATATACATAGAAATATTTTTGCAACAAGAGCCTTTGGAAGTTTGCCACATATTTAGGAGAGAGTAAGGAGATCTCTGTGATATAGAAAACACTTTGAGAATTTCACCATTATATTTCTTATCATACTTTTTTAAAAAAAATGTAATAATTCCCAGTGCACGACATAGGATAAAATGATGTAGTATGTGATTGATTCTTGCTGGTTTAGGTTTTAGTTCTATTGTAGACACATATTTTTCAAAACAGAAAAACAAACGATCTTTGGTAAGAGCATGTCTGTTTCTTTTAAAGACATGGAAAGACAATTCAAATCAATAGGCCCATAAAGCTTTTAAGAGTTTAATTCCCTCATGTGATTAAACTCTATCCTTGAAATGACTTCCTTGATTTTAGGAAGGAATACGACTCAGCATTTGGATCTATATGGAATACAAGCACAAGTATAAAGTTATCTCTTTACTAAACAATAGGTTATATATTCTAAAGGAATGAATATTCAACCTTAAGAAGAAACATCACTAGATATTTAAGAGTTTATTTCAGATAATTGATAAAACATTTAGAAACACATAGTAAGTTTTATTGCATTATTCTAACAAAATTCCTAGTTGTTTTATTTGGCATTTTAAAGTCCAATTTAAAATTAATTTGCTCAAATTTTAGTGGATTCTTAATTGTACTGTTTTCTTTCTTCATCATCTTTCTTTCTTCTTGAAAGCATTTGCCTTTTAAACCATTCCATTTTCCAGAAATTGTAATAAAAAGTTGCTTAGAAAGAAGCTAACTGCCTTACTCATGGCTATATCTGATCTACAAATTACTCTCTAGTCATCTTTAAAGTTTAAAGGAATCCTTTGCAAATTATATATTAGCAGCCACTAATGTTTATAGCAGCTCAATGCACAATAGCTAAACTGTGGAACCAACCTAGATGCCCTTCGATAGATGACTGTATAAAGAAACTGTGGTATATAAATGGAATATTACTCAGCAATAAGAGAGAATAAAATTATGGCATTTGCAGGTAAATGGATGGAGTTGGAGAATATCATGCTAAGTGAGGTAAGCCAATCTCAGAAAACCAAATGCTGAAAGTACTCGTTGATAAGTGGATGATGATCCATAATGTGGGGAAGGACATGGGAACAATGGTGGATCTCTGTTCACAGGAGTGTAAGAGGGGAGGGGGGATGGGGACAGCAAAGGTGGTGGAATATGATGATAATAATAACCCTAACTTTATGTATGACTGCATATATGTTGTGATTCTATACAACTTACAACAAGAGAATTGATATGTTATCCCCTATCTATGTACAATGAATCAATTTGCACTGTTAACATGTAAGCCTAAATAAAACAATTAAAAAAATATTTAGGAAGGCTTAATAACTTATTTTTTAAAGTTGCCCATCCTGTAAGATGGCACTGAAAAACATTTCCTTAGGGTGAAAATTATATAGAAAGATTAAATCATTATCCTAATTTCTTTAGAATAACCCCAATTTGATACAATATCTATCTAGGCTTATATTTCCATTCTTCTGAACCTGAAAATATTTTACTGCCTATCTATTTTAAATATATTAGTCATATACACACATATACACACATACATATGATGATTTTTCTCAAGTATACTTATAGCTTCACATTACATCAGCCTTTTTCATTGTTTTCTTTGTATTTTTGTTTTTCTCTTTAAAACACTGGAAAAGAGTTGATTGAGGTCAAGAGTTATTGTGTAATATCATTGACATATACTGGAGTTTTTCTAGCTTTAGCATAAGATGTATTATATAATGCAGAATGTTCTTATTGATTGATTTATTTTCAGTCAATAGGTATTTTAAACTAAATTTTATTTTAAGACAATGTGTAAATTGCTAATTTGTGGTATTTGATGAGATTTGCTTTTAGGAAAATTGAGATTCTATGAAGAAGCTAACACATTTAAAATTTGTATTAAAACGCTAGTAGGTTAATTGGTTTTCTATTTTTTTCAGTATTTAAAAAAACTTGAGAGAGTGAATTTTTAAAGTATAATCCAGTAATTTAGAATAATATGTTCCTATAATATCAGTATAGTCTTGCAAATTATGTTTTCATTGATTCTATTATATCTTCTAATGTGATGCTTTTAATCAAGCTTAAAGGTACATATGAATCCTAGAAATAATAAGGTCAAATCTTAATACAGTTCATTCCCAAATGGCTATCGAGTTCTTATTATGTGAAAACCAACATGCTAAATGCACAAATAAATATCCTATTCTCAAGAAATTTATAATTTAATAAATCAAAAATTTATTTAAATTTATAATTATTTATCTAAATAAGCTTCCTATCAACTATCCTAAACAAGGTATTGAAAGCACAAGAAAGAAGATATTATTTAATATCTTTTAATATTTACTCCTTTTTTCTTTATCCAACAAATGTCAGTCCATGCATTTAAATTTCCTTTGGAAGTTTTGATAGCATATAAGACTGAAACTACCTTTTCCTGAATCTCATTTTATGAATGGATTCTGATTAGTTGGCCAAGAGAGGAACTTGTGTAGCAATCACAAGAAAGACAAACTTAAGGTCATTTTTTCCTTAAGGTTGTGATGGTCAGATCCTGTGATAGACAGAAATGGGCCTCAGTTCATCTCTTTCTCCTCTATTTCACATACAACATTTCTTTACTACGGGTCCTACTCACCAATGGCAATCTCTGGATCATCACAAAGTGCTCTGTTGAAGCCTATGGAGGCAGCAGTTTTGTAGATCAAGTGGCCATTTTCATATATCTTTCTATGATCTTTCACCTGATAGGTAACTTTACAAGCATTATTGATTTCTTGTATTTTACTATAAATTATAACATTCATTCATGGTATAGCTGCAAATGGAGAGAACTTGATTTTTCTTAGATCCTCCAATTTGAATCTTCCAGACTTTAACCTTGCCTTCATCTCTAAAGTTTGTGTTATATAATGATAACAAATAAATCTTTCATTCTCAAAATACTCATGATAGCTATGCATTCTTGTCAGTAAATATATAGAAATATCTGTTATGATAGAGTGCATACTATGCTGTAATTTATGGTTAAATTTCATATTAAATTTACCCTGTTGGGTAGTCATTATCATTCTTATTATATTGATTAAAAAACCTGGGACTTAGAGAGATTGAAAAATTTTCCCAAGCACAAAGTGATCATAGGCCACAGTGCTAAGAGTAGATCTCTATCCATCTATAATAATAATTCTCTGTAAAAAGATGTGGAATGGTAAATGGCAAATTAACCTAAAAGCCAGATATTCTGTGTGAGGAGGATGAGTGCCTGACAAAAACTACATCTAATAAAGAATAAAAGTCATTCTGCTACAAAAATTGGGCTATCTCAAAATGCATTAAGCAGATTATCTAAGTAAAACAGCAATTTTTGCTCTATATTTAGCTTATCCAATGTACTAGATGAAGGGAGAACAAAAAGTACTTTCTAAAATGCTTGCTTCTTCAACATTTTGATGGACAATGGGCCCTTAAGTGTTGTGCCATAATCCTCAATAGAGCAGCATTGTCCATCAATAAATATTTAGAAAACATTTTTACTTCAAGGATGCAGGAGTCTTAAGTTACTGACCTTTGTCCTGATGCAGAATCAAAAGTGTTTCCATACTGTTGTCTCCTTGACTCATCTCAATTATAACAAAACAAAATAAATCTTTAAGACAGAAATGCACTTAGGATAGCTGATTTACTATTGTTCTGAGCTAACAAAAGTCTTTTTCTTTCTTCCTAGCACATTTCAGATGTGATAATAACAAAATAAATCTCTTGGAAACAAACAAATCTCTTCGAGAGCTGGAGAAAAGCTCTTAAAAGAGTCATTTTGAGGTACCCAATTTCCTCTCTTCCACATTTGGATGTTCAGATATGCTTTGAAGAGAAAGACACTTAAAAGAGCCTATGTCAGACACCTTAACTCCTTTTTGGGACACTTTGTGAAAAACAAACCACTTAAATGTGCTGCCTAGTAGCTCATTTTGTATTTCTCTCTCTTTCCCATTTCATCTAAGGAATCAAATAGGTTTTAATGGACTCATGCTTAGACTAGCACTTATATGTAATAAAAAGAAATGATTTTGAAGAAAAAAGACATAATATAGTGTTTACCCCTTGAAACTCTTGGAGAGAAACAGACAAATATGTTTCTTTCCACGTGGCTTTCTCATTTTTGTTAAATTTATATTTTACCCATCATCACCTCCACATTGTGATGTTATTGCTGCCCTGCAGAAAACTTAAGCTCATTGTTGTGGAAACCAAAATACTCATCTCCCTTCCTCTACAACTCTCTCTATTCAAATGTTTCCTCACATTTGCCTAGTAATGACAAGGAGATCCTTGAGTCTCCTCTGTAGGTCCCCTACATCCTAACAGGGTTCTAGAGAAGCCTAACTATTCTGAACCTCAAGCAGGCATAAACAAAAAGCTCAGGTGAAAGTTCCAGTTAAGCCAGAGGACTAAGGAAAAGGAACCTTAACAGCAAAATGCTTTTTTGTCAATACTCATCCTACTGCAGCCAAACATCAACAGAAAAATTACACTTCCTTGTGTGCCTTCCACACCTTGGTGCCTTTAGCAAGGTCTAGCAAGGAGTTATCTTCAACTCTGCTCCCCTTGCCATAGAAGCAGAAGGCAGGGCTCCCTCACAGTACTCTGCGTTGACAGTGCTACCTTTCACAAGGAGCTGGCTTTCCATCCCTCAGACAATGGAGGCAGCAGGCGGTTCTCTGATTATTCCCCCAGGGTGTTGTCAATGAGGATCAGGAAATATCAGTCTCCACCATCACTCAGAAGCCATGGTATTTAATAAAGCAGGGCAAAAAAGTTAGTCTCCATTCTATTTCAACAGCTGCAACTCTAGTATCACTGGCATCATCTAGGAACCCAGTCTCCACCACACTTTGTACCCGAGAGGCAGAGCAAGGCATTGGAGGGTAGAGCTGGTTGGCACTCTCAGCTTCTTCCCTACCTCTAGTGTCATCTAAGCTTACCTGGGAGCTCAGTCAGAAAGGGGTGGTGCATTTTCAATTATTGAAAGTAAAGAAAGATGAAGCATAAAATCTATATTCAATAAAATATATTATAAATTCAGGGGAAATATAGAAAGCTTCAACGAAGGAAAACAATTTGTTATAAGCATGTTGTTAAGAAGATAAAGCAACACACAATAAAATCAAAGAGTTTATTTGAATAGTTCTAAACCAAAAGTAGTCAGACAGCTCCCTTGAGGCAATAAAAAAAGATGCTTTTATAGAATGGACATGAAACTATAAAGCAAATATTTGATTGGTTATGGTAAATCAGTTGCCTTATTTGGTCTTCCTTTCAGAAAGTCCCTAGTTATACAATTGTAAGGATTTTTTTGCTCTTTTTTCCCCTGCTTCAAATTTACTGCATTTAAGATCTTTTTTTTTCTTCTTTAATATAGGCATTTACCAGAAATAGTTTGTAAATTAAGTAGAGTTAAGGTCACATATAAGACCTAATTGCTTTTGTCCGCATATGGATTCTTCAGACCTGGTTTCCATTTAAATTTATTTAACAAAATCGATTCTCAAAGAATGAGCAAAAAATTTTCTGAATAAAGTAAATGATAATGGAAGAAGAATAGGAACTTCAAAAAAGAAAAGAGTTAAAAAACTTGACATGTAGGGCAAAAGTTCCTCTGCGGAAGCACAAGCAGATGTGTATCATGTGATGCTCCTTTAGCTCCCATGGTTAAAATTGCACATGTGATTAACTTCGAAATTTTTGATAAATCTGGAAGGATGAAGTGTATGCACTTGAGACATCTAATTCTTTTGACTTTACTATAAACCATTCTCATGCTCCTTATACTGCAGAACTTCTGCTCCAACTTTCATTTTCCCGTTCATGAATTTTACACACCTGATCCACTTTCTAAAATGCTATGGCATCTTGCTAAATCCAATTTAGGCTTTGACTTACAAATCAAAAGTCACATACATAAGAAAGCCCTCTTTGACTTCAACCCCAATCAAATTACATTCTTTCACTACAAACTTCCTCTTCCTTCATACCATGCAGTAGCATTTGCTATTTTATTTTTGAGCAACTATTTTCTATCTATCCTCACTTGAATCCACATTAGCGGAGGCTGTTTTTTTTTTACCTTTGTGTCCTCACTGCCAGCCAAGGACCTAGCCCAGAGGAGGAAATGAACAAGGATTTGTTTATCTGATAAAATTGATTTTTCTGAGGATTTTGTTAGAATATGTTTATATTAGAGGCACAATATCTGATGTCTAAATGCTTTTTAAGTGTTTACAAAAATCCTTAAGACTTGGAATCAATGTTATTTACCCAAAAATACATAATAAAATGTATGGCAACATTTAAAGAAATAACTTACCTGAGCTATTCAAAACTAAAAAAGTCATGTCAAAGAAGGTCTGGGGAACTATTTCATAATTTAAAAAAAACCCTCTAGATTTATGATGATTAATTACAGTATATAATTCAGATTTAAATTATGAACCAAATTTTTCTTTATATATTATAGAAAATACTGAGGCAATTAACATTTCAAGATGAATTCAGTATTAACTGATAATAGAAGTATTTATAAAAGGTGGCCTGATGTTCAATTACTGCCAAATTATTTACAAGAAACAAGAAAAATGAACTGTGTGTGTATATATGGAGAAAATAACTGTAAAAAAGTAAGAAAGTAATAAAAAGTAGGAAAAATGTTTACAAAGGAAAAATCAAGGAAAGCGTATATGAGGGTTCTTTGTATATTCTTTTAACTTTGCAAGTGTGAAACTTTATTGTTTAAGAAAATTATCTACCAGCTCAGGAGAATTTTAAGTTCATAGCAAGACTCAGCAATTGAAGGAGGTCCTACACAACATAGTGAGAACCTGTCTCAAAATAAAAATAAAATACAAAGGGCTGAGGATGTAGCTTGGTAGTTATATACCCATTGGTTCAATCCTGGGTAAAAAGAAAATTAGATAAAATAACAGAAAATTTCTCTTGAAATTATCGTTCCACTGAGAAAAAGAATAATTAATACTAGTAAGAGAAAAATTATCAGAAAGAATAAATACTACATAGTAAGAGACATATACAAATTTGTGTTAATATAACTTATGACCAATGAACCTATAAATAGAGTATAAATAAAGTTACATTTCATTGTATATTCACAGATAATGGAGTAACTTTATTACACATAACCATGGACACATCAAGAAGGTACAAATGAGAAGAAATATGTTAAATATTGCAACAATATTGAAATTTATAGAATAATGAATATGGTACTGAGTGGTAAAAGATTAAGACAGGGTTTGTTCAGAATGAGCATCACTGTCCTTAGCTTATTGACATCTTCTGAACAATCTCAATGAGAATTAATAGAAATTTTTAAAAAATATTATGGGAAAATTACACATCTGTTATTTTCTCAAGTTCGATATTTTAAACAATAACTCTCACTATGGGTTATAATTTTATTATTACTAATTTCATTCCCTTAATTATACAACTCAAGCTTATGTATAATATTTTAGTTTCTCTTGTTTGTTTAAATGTTTTTTATTACTGCATTATATTTATACATAACACTGGGGTTTATTTTTACATAATTATACATGGAATATAATTTGCTCCATTTTCAGTCCTCAGTGCCTCCTCTTTTCCTTCCCTCCTCTCTGCCCCTATTTCTGTTCTTCTACTTTACTAGTCTTTCTTTTATTTATTTATTTAAATTCATTGTGAAGGTGAAATTCATTGTAATATATTCATATATGTACATAGTGTAATTTGTTGAATTTTGTTTTGCAATTCCTCCCTTTTCCAACCCCTCCACCTGTCTCTCTTCCCCTCAATCACATTCTTCTACTCTACTGATTTTTCTGCTATTTTTATGGGATCAACATTCCCCCTTTTTCCTTTATTTTGCTCTAGCTTCTCCATGTGAGAGAAAACATCAGTCCCTTGACTTTCTAAAACTGGCTAGTTTCATACAGCATGATGTTCTCCAGTTTCATCCATTTACCAGAAAATGCAATAATTTTATTCTTCTTTATGGCCGACTAAAACTCCATTGTGTATATATACCACATTTACTTTTTCCATTCATCTGTTAATGGGTACCTGGCTTGTTTCCATGGCTTAATTATTGCGAATTGTGCTTCCGTAAACATTGATGTGCCTATATAACTATAGTATGCTGAGTTTAGTTCTTATGGATATATACCCAAGACAGGGATATCTGGGTCTTATGGAGGGTCTATTCCTTGTCTATTGAGTAATATCTATACTGCCTTCCAAAGTGGTGTTACTAATTTGCAGTCCCACCAGCAATATATGAGTATACTGCTTTCCTTACATCCTTGCCAACATTTATTATTTCTCTTCTTGATGATTGCCCTTGTAACTAGAGTGAGATGAAATTCAATATAGTTCTGATTTGCATTTCCCAGATTGACAGGAATGTTGAACACTTTTTTATATATTTATTTGCTATTTATATTTCTTCTTTTGAGATGTCTGTTTAGTTCTTTTGCCCATTTATTGACTGACTTATTTATTTTTAATGTTGTTTTTGAGTTATTTATACATTCAGGAAATTAATCCCTTGACGTAGGAGTAGCTGGCAAAGATTTTCTCCCATTCTATAGGTGCTCTCTTCATGCATTTAATCATTTTCTTTGTTGTGCATACTTTTAATTTAAAGCTGTCCCAGTTATTGATTCTTGGTTCATAGATTCATGGTATTTTGATGAGGATTTCTTGAGCTGTAGGAGTCTTGTTAAGAAAGTCAGTGTCTACAGTAATATGTTGGAGCATTGACCTTATGTATTCTTCTAGCAGTTACAGAGTTCCACTCTAATTCTTGGGTCTTAGATGCAATTTCATTTGAATTTTGTGCAGAGTAAAAGATAGGAATCTAGTTTCATTCTTTCATATATGGATATTCAGTTTTCCCAGCACCGTTTGTTAAAAAGGCTATTTTTTCTCCAACATTGTTGGCACCTATGTCAAGTATTAGATGACTGTAACTATGTGGGTTTGTCTCTGTCTTATCTTTTATTCTGTTGATGTTCATATATATTTTGATGACAAGACCTTGCTGTATTTTGTTCCAATAACTTTGTAATATAATTTGAGATCAGGTATTGTGAGGTCTTCAGCATCACTCTTCTTGCACAGATTGCTTGACTTTTCTAGGTCTTTTATTCTTTCAAGTAAATTTTAAAACTGTATTTTTTTTTCAGTTCTGTGAAAAATATCTGTGGCATTTTGGTGAGGACTACATTGAATCTGCACAATACTCTTGGTAATATAGCTGTTTTGACCATATTAGTTTAGCCTATCTGAAAACATGGGAGGTCTTTCCATCTTCTAAGATGTTCTTCAATTTTTTTCTCCAGTGTTCTGTAGTTTTAATTGTAGAGGTCTTTTACCTCTGTAGTTAAGTTTATTACCAAGTATATTTTCATCTTCAGGTTATTTTGAACAGTATAGCTTTCCTGATTTCTCCCTCAGCCTATATATTATTGGAGTACCGGCAAGGTATTGATTTGGGTGTTGATCTTGTATCCTGCTATTTGACTGAATTTGTTGATAAGCTCTAGCAGTCTTCTGGTGGAGTTCTTTGGTTCTTCCAGATATAGGATGTTGTGATCAGCAAACAAATATAATTTTAAATCTTTCACTATTTGTATTTTAACAATTTATTATACCTGATTTCTCTGGCTAGAGTTTCAAGATCAATATTGAAAAGAATTGGCAAGAGTGGAAATCCTTGACTTGATCCTGATTTTAGAAGAAATTCTTTCAATTATTCTCTATCCACTATGACATTGGCTTTGGGCTTTTAATATATAGTCTTTATAATGATGAGATAAGTCATTTACCCCTAATTTCCCCAACCTTTGTAGCATGAATGAGTGCTGAATTTTGCCAAAGGCTTTTTTTCTGCATCTACTAATATAATCATATGATTCACGTCCTTACTTCAATTTATGTGGAAAATTACATTTGTTAATTTTTGTTAATTTGTTAATTTTTGCCAAAGTATCTTTGCATCCCTGGGATGAAAATCACTTAATAATTTCCTTGACATATTTTAAAATGTGATTTGGTAATATTTTATTAAGAATTTTTGCGTCTGTGTTCACTAAAGATATTTGTGATTTTCTTCCTTTGATGGATCTTTGGTTTTTGAATCAGGGTTATACTGATTTCATAGAATTAATTTAGAAGTATTCTGTCCCTTTCCATTTCATGGAATACTTTAAGAAAGATTGGCATTTGTTCTTCATTTTCTCTCTCTCTCTCTTTTTTTTTTTTTTTGAGATGACTTTCTTTTTATTTGTTCCTTTTAGATATACATGACCATAGAGTATATTTTTACATATTATACATATGTGAAGAAGGTTTATTCTAATTAGAATCTCATTCTTGTGGTTGTATATGATACCGAGTTTTACTGGTCATGTATTCATATATCATATGAAAGTTATGTATGATTCATTCTACTAATTTTTCTGTTTCCATTCCTGGCCCTTCCCTTCATTTTCTTTGTCTAATTCAATTAACTTCTATTCTTTCCCCCTCCCCACCCTTATGGGGTGTTTGTATTCACATATGAGACAGAACATTCAGCCTTTGTTTTTTGGGGACTGGCTTATTCCACCTACCATATTAGTCTTCCTTTCCATCTATTTACTGGTAAATGACATAATTTCATTCTTCTTTATGGCTGAGTAACATTTCATTGTATGTGTGTGTGTGTGTGTGGTTCCATAGTTTAGCTATTGTGAATTGAGCTGCTATAAATATGGATGTGGCTGCATCACTATAGTATGCTGATTTTAAGTCCTTTGGGTGTATACTATGGAGTGGGATAACTAGGTCAGATGGTGTTTCCATTTTAAGAGTTCTGAGGAATCTCCATACTGTTTTCCAGAGTGATTACACCAAATTGCAATCCTATCAGCAATGTATGAGAGTACCTTTCTCCCCACATCCTTGCCAATATTTGTTGTTATTTGTGTTCTTGATTATTGCCATTCTGACTGGAGTAAGATAGAATCTCAGTATACCTGTAATTTGCATTTCTCCAATTGTTAAGATTTTGAGCATTTTTTCATATATTTGTTGACCATATTTCTTCTTCTGTAAAGTATCTATTCAGTTCCTTTGCCTATTTATTTATTGGGTTTTTTGTTTTTATTTGTTGTTGTTGTTGTTAAGTTTTTTTTGAGTTATTTGTATATCCTAGAGATTAATGCTCTGTCTGAGATTCAGGTGGCAAAAGATTTTCTCCCAATCTGTAGGCTGTATCTTCACATTACGAATTGTTCCTTTTGTTGTGAGGAAGCTGTTTAGTTTGATACCATCCCATTTACTAATTCTCTATTTTATTTCTTGCACTTCTGGATTCTATTGAGGAAGTTAATTCCTAAGTTAACATGATGGAGAGTTGGGCCTACATTTTCTTCCAGTTGGCACCGAGTTTCTGATCTGATGCCAAGTTCTTGATCCACTTTGAATTGAGTTGTGCAGGGTGAGAGATAAGGGTTTAACTTCATTCTGCTACATACAGATTTCCAGTTTTCCCAGCACCATTTGTTGAAGAGGCTCTTTTTCTCCAATATATGTTTATGGAACATTTGTCTAGTATGAGAAAACTGTATTTAGGTGGGTTTGTCTCTGTGTCTTCTATTCTGCTTCACTGGTCTTTATGTTTGTTTTTGTACCAATTGGTTCTTCTTTATAGATCCAGTGGAAATCAACGGAGAGTCTACCTGGTCCTGGGCTTTTCTTTGTTGGAAGCCTTTTAATTGCTACCTCAATTTCATTACTTGATATTGGCATGTTTACATTTTCTATATATTTCTGGTTCAATTTGAGCATGTAATACATGTCTAGAAATGTGTTACTGTCTTTAGCATTTTGCAAATTATTGGAGTTTTTCAAAATACTTTCCAATGATCTTGTGGATTTCAGAATTATCTGTGGTGATATCTCTTATCTCTAGTTTTATTGATTTGCATCTTCCCTCTCTTTCTTTTTGTTAGTGTTGCTAAGGGCTTATCAATCTCATTTTTCTTTCCAAAGAACCAGTTCTTTATTGCATTGATTCTTTGAAATTTTTTTGGTCTCCACTTTATTTATATGGGCTCTGATCTTATTTCCTATTTTTTACTGATTTGGGAATTATTCTGTTCTCTTTTCTATGACATTTAGTTGTTTAAATATAAATTTTATTTATTCTGTTTTGCTAAAAATTACTTTGCTTAAAATCAAGTTGAAAAGAAAAATATACTTTGATATGACCTAGACTATTATTTTAAATTTGAAGATTTTGTATGATTTTTGAAAATGAGACAATGATCAAAATTACTAAAATGAAAAGAAAATATATTTTATCACAATACGTAAGTATATTTTATTTGGACTTTGTAAGCCTGTCAAAAATAGATCACTAGAAGGAGGAACATGCTATATAACAACAATTATTATACTAACTTGAGAAAGGTGGCCACAGACATAACTTATTCAATTGAAACTTGAGTGAGAAATGACAAAGGCCAAAAATAATTATTTTGTTTTAATAATGAGAATATGTATGAAATTATTTTTGATAAAAAGAGAGCATGAAAATAGTTATTGACATTAAGTAGAATATTAAGTATTTTAAGAATTCAAAATTCAAAACATGTTCTATCACATCTCTCTAGGGTTTTCCACAGAAACAAAACAAGACATAGATAAGATTTATTATAAGAATTAGGTAATGTGATTATGGAGGCCAATAAGTCCCATGATATGATATCCATCTGCAGGATGGATAGCCAGGAAACCATTTGTGTAATGTAGTTTCAGTCCTAAGACCTAAGAACTACTGGAGCTGATTGTGTAATTTTTAGCCTGGGACTAAAGGTTATGCTTCAATGCTGTGTGTATGTATTGGTGGTAGCATTAGAATAAGTCTTAGAGTTTAAAAGATTGAGAACTAGAAAATCTGATATCCAAAGGCAGAAGAAGATGAGTGTTCAACTCAAGAGGAGACAGGGAGAATTTTCCCTTCATCGGCCATTGCATTCCATTTAGTTGCACAGTAGATTGGATGAAGCTCTTCACTCATCTTTCAATCCAAATACTAGTCTTTTCAGTAAACACATTTATAATCATACCCATAAATAACATTTTTCCATCTATTTGAGCATCCTAGAGCCTTGCTTTCTATTGTTTGAATAGAAAAACCCAGAATGCAAGACTTCTGGTTTACGACTATGATGGTGAAAGCCAAAAAGTGTTACCACTCCTTACAATAACAGCAGCAACAAAAATTCTCCAATCCATTGAAAATTCAAGCATTTTTTAAATCCATTAGAGGATTGAGATCACAAGTCAATGAATTAACGTGAGATTTAGGTAAAGATGGTTGCCTCCAAGGAAAGATAAATAGGCGCTTATTTATCTGGAGCATAAGACATTGTAGCCTGGTTAAAATAATTCAGGTAAAAATTTTATAAATTGCCAAAGGCCAGGTAAAGGAATATGGAATCACAGGGAGATATAGCTATGAAGGATTTTTATACCCACTGTCAGACTTTCTCACATGGACATTATATGTGCTCACATAAAGATAAATGAGGAAAGGTGGTTGCCCAGTCTTTGAGGGAGAAAAAACACCCGTCAAACAAAAGGCAAAGAACCCTTTTTAGATCCTTTTTCTATTTCTCATGTGAAATGCAAATCTTAAATCACTTAGAGAAAGACAACCAATCCAGTTATTCTTAAAACACCTGTGAAAACACATTATTCCTGGGGAGAAGGAACAGAAAACTATTTTCCCTCCATTTGTAAGATACAAAAAAGAAAAAAAATATCAAATGAAACAAAGAATCGAAGTGCTGAGAGACTATTAAGAGTCTAATATCCACGTAATTTAGAATGCTAAAAGAAGTAAGAGAGAAACAGAATAGAGAAATAATAATGTATTTTTTAAAAAAATTAATGACAGATCATTACAGATTTAAAAAAATTCAAAAAACACCAACACAAAAATTGTACAACACATGCACACACATACACACAAAGTCATATCATATTAAAACTGCTTTAAAATAAAGACTTCATTATAATAAGAGGAAAAGCAATTAATTACATGTGAATAAGAGAAAGGAATAAATAAATTAAAAATTATGCAAGCCAGAACACATTGGAATGGTATTTTTAACATGATGAAAGTAAACTAAATAAAACAAAACTGTGAAACCATTATTCTATACCTGAATTAACCAAGGTTCTCCAGAGAAACAAAACCAATAGGAGACAGATAGATGAATAAAGATTTATTTTGACATATCTGCTCATGTGAGTACGAACACTAAGAAATCCTATTGTCTTTCATCTGTGAGATGTAGGCATGGGATATAATTACAATTCAAGACCAAAATCCTACAAATCAGGAGAACTGATACCTGAGGGCAGAAGATGGTTGTCTCAATTCAAGCAGAGCTTAACTTTACCCTTCTTCCACATCTGTGTTCATTTGATGTTCACACACATTGGTATGGGCAATCTTTATTCTGTTTACAATTCAAATTTTAGTCTCTAGCAGAAACACCTTCACAGACACGCTCAAGCATAATATTGTATCAGATATCTGCATCTCTCTTACCCCAGTCAAGTAGACATGTAAGTCCATCCTTTGTCAATTTGGCGCCCATATTCATGACTGAAAATGAAGCCAAATCTCCAAATACAGATGATAATAAGATCATAATTTCACTTAACATATATTTCAGGATAGTACTGAAAACAGTACATTGACCTTAATCACTGAGATGCTATAAGGGTCTCTTGTATTCTAGTCATACTCTCCATTACTTCCATTGTGTATTAGTATTAAATTTTTTACTTAAAATTTAGAATCATTCATCTCCACCAACACCATAATTTGATTTAGAGCCATGAAAAGCCTAAAATGATGGGGAGGGAGCCTTAAGCTCTGTGGGTCAGCTTTCTGTCATTGTGACATAACATCTAAGGAAAACAACTTAAAGAAGGGAACATATATTTTGGTTCAGCTTCAAAGGTTTTAGTCCATGGTAGGTGGCTTCATTGTTCCTAGGCCTGTGGTGAGTCAGAGCAATATGGCTCAGAGGGTGTGGTAGAGCAAAGCTGTTCACTCTTGGAAGCCTGGAAGCAAAGAGAGTATGGTGGGAGTGGAGGAGGCAGAGACAACATAAACCCATCCAGGGCATGCCCCCTAGTGACCAACTTCCTCTAATAGGCCCCTTCACCTCGCAATAACACTTTCAAATGTAAATCCTTCAATGCTTTAATCCATTGATGTGATCGGCCCCTCATGATCCAATCACTTCCACTAATCTCCTCTTCTGAGTATTGCTGCATTGGGCCCCAAGCCCTCAACACAAGAGACTTTGGGGAACATTTCATAGCTAAACCATAACAACCTCCAATTGTTGGAATCATTGTCAGGCCTGGTGATACGCTTTCTGAAACTAACACCTATAGACTAGCTGAGCACAGTCATGTAAAGGAAGCAAAAAGTTTTCTAGTGGATCTCTAGGGGCAATAGTGAATAGTGTCACTTCAAATTCTGCTTCTTGATTCCTGGACACTATTTTCTTTTCTTTTTTTTTTTTTTTTAATTTTTTGTCTGTACTGAGGATAGAACTCAGGGCCTTCAGCATTACTGGACATTTTTGATAAACTGAACAAACAGAACAAACAACAACAACAATAAAAAAACTGTGTTCTGTACAAATATATTTCAAAAATAAAGGACAAAAATAAAGACTCAAGCAATCAACCATAAAGATTAATTAGCAATAGAGCTATGACCATTTATGTTAAAGAAATGTGTTTAGGAAGAAGGAATATGATTCTGAAATAAGATATGAATTTCCACAAAAAGCAAAGTGCTGGAAATGGAATAAAGATAAAAGCCAACCTTATTTGTCTTTAATTACATTAATAGGTTGATTATGTAAAACAATATATTGTGAGTTTATAGTATTTGTAAATATTAAATGTGTGACAAAGGATGTAAGTAAAATAGGAGTAAGCCACTGTAGGCTTCTTAGTAGAAATATATTAGAAATAATAACAGAGTTTAGTAAGTTTGCAGGATAGAAAATCAACATGCCAAAATCAATTTTATACGTAGGTATTAGTGATGAAAATGTGGCTATTGAACTTGAAAAGTAAATACTTTATACCATAGCACCAAAACAAGGAATTGTATGTGTAAAGTTTTGACATTTAATTTTAAGTAACAATTCCTAAAATGCAGATATACCCTTGCTTTATTGTCTCTCTTGGGAATATGTTTATTTTGTATTTAAAATAAGGTATGGAATAACTCTGACTTTTTTGATAAGGTCATAGAAAGTTGAACTTTGCTGAAAACAATAATTGCACATTATGGAATTGGGGATTTTAGTATTTCAGGTGTTTAGAAAAGCCTTAAAAATCTGAAGTTTCACCTACTCATTTACATAACACATGGGTTCTAAGACTTTTGAGGTTCACTTATTCCACATACTGAACTCTAAAAGCAGCATGTGTATATTTTTGAGATATCAAATGTATAATCTCAGAGTGGTATTTGAAGTACAAAATGCATTTAATGAACTAAAATGATTCAAGAAGAGCATATTGCACTTACAACACTTATACTCGAGCTATGGGCTTCTAAAGAGAGGTGGGTGTGATGCTGTGAAGAAAAGCAATTCCATTCTCAGTAGGTTATCACAGTGTATTTTCAGAAGTTTCTAATTGAAGGCATGCTTCATTTGCCTTGGCTATATAAAAAAAAAGAACCCTACATTTGCCCATGATTATGTCTGTAAATGCCCTCATAAAATGTACTCCAGCAAACACACTCGCACATTTGCTCATGCACACGCACAAACATTTTAGAATTTACTCAGAAATGCTTTTATGCAAATTACTTCTTATTCCTAGCGAGGATTTTCTGAAATCTTTAAGGAAATAGATAAAGCAAATATTAATATAAATTAATTTGCATTCAACCGCATCAAATAATTCCTGCATTCTTGATTTATGAAATTTAATTTTAAAATAGAAGAATATAAAAAAAGATTTTCTAAGTTATATACTCCACATCTTGAGTTTTTTGGTTTAGATTTTCTTGGAAATGTTGATATCCACAACATACAGGCACACAAGAAAAGAGTTAATGCATGTCCATTGTTAATCTTTTATTTTATTTTGGAATTTTCAAGTATCTGGTTTAGTTCTTATAGAGCAATAAAGGGAGTATCATAATGTGTTCATATACTTTAAAGATAGAAGAATAAAAGACTAAATTACAAATTGAATATTAGTAGTGCCTTTAAGAATAAAAAATGATATCAGTCACTGGTGACATTCAGGTTTTTCCCTTCTTGCCATAGGAGGCTGAATACTGAACAGTCAAATAACATCCTCCTTGAAACTCATTCTCACATGATGTGCAGTTCCTTAGAATCTCTACCTAACACATGCTATTTTCATGAATTTTAGTCACTTTAAGAGTCAACAATTTATTTTAAATAATGATGCCAAAGAGATAAGTCAAAGCTTGAATCTGCTACTTATGTTATTTAATGATGGATCAGTTCCTAGGCCTGTAGGCCTCAGATTCTTCAGTTGCAAAACTTCAGAGTTATTGAACAGAGTAACAAAATATTATGAGTTGAATTCTTGGTCTATAGCAATACTTTGTGAATGATAAATATTAACAGTAGCTTTGTGTTGGAAATAGTAATTTTTGGAGAGGGAAACAGAAAGACAAAGAAACAGAGACAGAGCAAGCAATAGAGAGCATTTTGTTAGGGGATAGGTTTAATGTGCGTGATGCAAAACGTTATAGTTTACATATTCTTAGTCATGCCTTTCAAAATGAAGAAGTGTGCAAGTTCAAGTCCTAAATCTTCAATAACTGAAGGCAAGGAGATAACTTAAGGTCTTTTCAGCTTACCAGAACTAGAGAATATGACGCACATAGCCCCAGAAAAAAAGTAAAAAATGAGTTTCCAAATTGAAACCTAAGACAAGGATGGCCTATATTAACCTATAAGTTGTTCACTTTTTTTTCTTCTTTATTCAACAACTATCTACTGACCATCTACCATGGTCTTAATACCATCATTAACAGGCTTTTGAGATAAAGTGCTATGCAAGATAGGAGGACTCTGATCTTATGTAATGCATCCATATGCAGAAATAAATTATGCTACTGAAATTATTTTATTTTTCTACTAAATACTATACTCTATACAATAAAAAAGTTAATGTAACAATTTCAGATACTAACAAAAGGAATTAAGAAAATGAAGTAAGGCCATGTTTTGGGTGATGAGGATCAACTTCCTTTGGTGTGAGCAAGTTAAGAAATCTCATATTCTTTGTTAAAAAGTCTAAGGATCATTGTGAGTTGAGAGGAGGCCACTCCATATTAAATATATGGAGTCTTAACCCACCATGGATAACTACAAATTATGTAAGAAACTAAAATTGGCATTTCAAGTAAAATAAAAATAGGAATAGAAAAATGTCAAAATGAATAAAAGGAAAGGAGTTCAAAAACAACAAAAATAAAAAAACAAAGGCTTGACCATATTCTGAACTTAAAGATGGGGTAAAGGTGAGCAAAATGCTCAAGAATTGAGGTTTGTGGTTCATTTAACATATGTAATAATTAATGTAGGAATGCTTTTATCCATTCATATAATTAACATAGGTGGCATTGATGGCAATAGTAATTCAAAAGGATAAAGAGGATGGTAAACATTGCTTTAGAGCTAGCTATGCAGTCCAATGGAATAGCTACTAGTAGTATGTGATTGCAAAACTTAAAATTAAATCAAATTAAAATTTTAGTTACTGTTTTACTAGCCACATTTAAAATACTCAGTATAATTATGCTAATGTGTAGTGCATGGAACAACAAAAGCACATTGAATATTTCCAACTTTACAGAAAATTCTATTGGACAAGGATGTTTCTAGTGTAAGTGTCAAAAAGAGTATCCAGTGATCATATTTTGGAATGTTGTGAAACATGGAAGGAAGGCCAAAGTACTGATAAATAATGAAAATATGATACATGTGGTAAGATATTTAGAAAAATATTGAATTCACATCAGGAGAGTTAAATACAATAGTCTACAGATTGCTAACAACAGTAGGAAACTACAAATCATGAAAGAGATAAAATATGAAATGTTTTTCATTGAGAAAAAGGAAAATAATAATTTCCTATAGGATTAGACATATGAAGAAAAAACAGAGAATAAATAAGAATAAATAACAAACCTAATAATTATTGGAAACTAAGATCTTTAACATAACTATATTTCTGAATTAGTAGCTCTAATATATTTGTGCAGTTGCAATATTTTTTCTTAGGTTACAGGAATTGTAGAATAGAACTTGAAGGGAACAACTCAAGTGTAAATTTTAAAATTAAGATATTTTAAATTGATCAATTGTTTGTAATGGGAAATGAAATTATTTTTGCTTGCTTGTTTGTTTGTTTATTGCTGTACTGGAGATTGAACCAGGGTGTTCTACCACTCAGTTGCATCCCTAGGTTTTTTATGCTTTTAAATTTTGATGCAGTGATTCACTAAGATGTAATAGTTCATCTCCAATTTCAGGCAATGAAATTGAAGACGCCACCCAAAGCTTACCAACCAAAGAGAGCCCAGGACCAGACAGATTCTCAGTCGAGTTCTACAAGACCTTCAAAGAAAAATTAACACCAATACTCCTCAAATTATTTCATGAAAGAGAAAACGAGGGAACACTTCCAAACTCATTCTATGAGGCTAATATCACCCTGATATCAAACCAGAGACACATCAAGGAAAGAAAACTTCAGACTAATATGCCTGATGATGCAAAAATTCACAATAAAATTCTAGCAAATCCAATAAAAAATATATTAAAAAGATAGTATACCATGATTAAGTGGGGCTCATCCCAGGGATGCAAGGTTGTTTCAGCACATGGAAACCAATAAACATGATTCATCACATCAATAGACTTAAAGAAAAAATCATTTGATCACCTCAATAGATACAGAGAAAAAAATTGATGAAATACAGCACCTCCTCATGTTCAAAACACTAGAAAAACTAAAGGTAGTAGGAAAATACCTCAACATTGTAGAAACTATATATGCTAAGCCCAAGGCCAACATCATTCTAAATGGAGAAGAATTGAAAGCATTCCCCCTAAATATTGGAACAAGACAGGGATGCCATTTTTTCACCACTTTTATTCAACATAGTCCTTGAAACTCTAGCCAGAGCAATTAGACAGATGAAAAAAAATAAAGGGATAGAATAGGAGAAGAAGAAATCAAACTATCACTATTTGCCAATGACATGATTCTATATTTAGAAGACAAAAACTCCACCAGAAAATTTCTAGAACTAATAAATGAATTCAGCAAAGAAGCAGGGTATAAAATCAATACCTATATATCAAATGCAGTTCTATACATCAGTGATGAGTCAACTGAAAGAGGAATTAGAAAAACTATGCCATTTACAATAGCCTCAAAAAAATACTTGGGAATTAATTTACCAGGAGAGATGAAAGACCTTTATAATGAAAACTACAGAACATTAAAGAACAATAAAAATGAGGAAGACCTTAGAAGATGGAAAACATCTCCTATGCTTTTGGATAGGAAGAATTAATATTTTCAAAATGGTCATACTACCAAAACTGTTATACATATTTAATGTGATTCCTATTAAAATACCAGTGAAATTCTTTTTTTTTTAAATATTTTTTTAGTTGTAGATGGATACAATGTCTTTATTTTATTGCTTTGTATGTGGTGCTGAGGATCGAACCCAGGGCCTCACGCATGAGAGGCAAGCGCTCTACCGCTGAGCTACAATCCCAGCCCCACCAGTGAAATTCTTTATAAAACTAGAGAAAGCAATCATGAAATTCGTTTGGAAAAACAATAAACCCAGAATAGCAATCCTCAGCAAGAAGAGTGAAGCAGGAGGCATCACAATAGACCTTACAAAAACGGCATGGTTCTGGCACAAAATAGATGTGTAGATCCATGGTATAGAATAGAAGACACAGAGACAAATTCACATAAATAGTGTTATCTTATACTAGTCAAAGGCACCAAAAACATACATTGGAGAAAAGATAGCCTATTCAACAAATGGTGCTGGGAAAATTGAAAATCCATATGTAGCAAAATGAAATTAAACCTCTCACCCTGCACAAAAATCAAAGTAGATTAAGGACTTAGGCACTAGAACAGAGACTCTGTGCCTAATAGAAGAAAATGTGGAACTAAACCTCCACCATGTCAGCTTAGGAACTGACTTCATTAACCAGACTCTTAAAGCACAAGAAGTAAAATCAAGAATCAATAAATGAGATGGATTCAAACTAAAAATGTTTCTTCTTAGCAAAGGAAACAATCAATAATGTAACGAAAGAGCTTATAGAATGAGAGAAAAACTTTACCACACACAACTCAGAGAGAGCACTAATCTCCAGGATATGAAAAGAACTCAAAAAATTTAACACCAAAAAAACAAATAACCCAATCAATAAATGGGCTAAGGAACTGAACAGACACTTCATGGAAGAAGAAATACTTGATCAACAAACATATGAGAAAATGTTCATTATTTCTAGCAATTAAAGAAATGCAAATCAAAAGATTTCATCTCACTCAAATCAGAATGGCAATTATCAAGAATACAAGGAATAAGTGTTAGCAAGGATGTGGCAGAAAAGGCACATTCATACATTGCTGGTAGATCTGCAAATTGGTGCAACCACTATGGAAAGCAGTATGGAGATCCCTCCAAAAACTTAAAATGGAACTACCATTTGAACTATTTACCCCACTCCTCAGTTTATACCCAAAGGACTTAAAATTAGCATACTACAGTGACATAGCCACATTGATGTCTATAGAGCTCAATTCACAAACTAAACTATGGAACCAACCTAGATGCCCTTCAACAGATGAATGGATAAAGAATATGTGATACATATATGCAATGGAATATTACTTAGCCTTAAAGAATAAAATTATCCCATTTGCAGGTACATGGGTAGAGCTGGAGAATATCATGCTAAGTGAAATAAATCAAACTCAACAAACCAAAGGCTGAATGTTTTATCTGATAATTGAATCATGATACATAATGTGGTGGGGGCAGAGGTGTTGAAGGGATTTTGGATTGTGCAGAGGAGAGTGAGGGGAGGGGAGGAGGTGTGAGGATGGGAAGGACAGTGGAATGAAATGGACATTATTACCCTATACACATGTATGATTACACTAATAGTGTAACTCTGTACCATTTTCAGCCAGAGGAAGAAGTTGTGCTCCATTTGTGTACAATGTGTCTAAATGCATTCTACTGCCATGTATAACTAATTGGAACAAATTAAAAGAATAAATTTCTTTTAAAAATGTTGGTCTTGAAATTTTAATCCTCAGTCTCTTGAGTCACAGTGATTTCAGTTGTGTACCAACACACCAGGTTTGAAATGGTTTTAAGATACATAATGGATCATACTATGTATAATATATCTGATGGAAAAGTAAAAGACTATGCTTATGTAGAGATTAATATGTCTAAGATATAGACATATTACACACACACACACACACACACACACACACAAGCATGCATACATTCACAGTTTTGAAATATAAACTGGAATATATTACTTCTTGTAGACCTTAATATATCTTTAGGATATAAATAAGGAATAGTAAAACATCACTATATATCATCTCAAGAAACTGCAAGAACAATCAAAAGGAAGTTCACTACTAGTACCAGAACACTGTCATATAATACAGCATTGGAAATGCTGCTTTAGAGATCACTTGGAAATTCTTGGGAAAGAATGATTTCCAATTAAGCTATAGTTTAGCAGAAGCATTGGTGCTACCCTAATAAAAGCAAGATCTCAGCATTATCAAAATTAAGCTTAGAAAAATGTGGTTGTACCCTATTATGATATTATAGGGGGACTTGCCTTACAGAGAAGCCAGTCATAATTAGCAGGCAAAGATGATTAGAGACTGCGGATTTGGTGGTATGGGGCCCAGCTTGTTAGGGCTGTCTTTTCTACCCTTTACATTGATCTTCACTGAACCCCAATTTCACTGAAGGAGTTTACCTTACCTTCTCCTCTGGATGCTGTCAGCATTTGGTGGTGTTCTCTCCTAAAGAGGAGAGAGAAGGACATGACATCTTTACATCCTTAGCCTCTTCTAAAGCCCACACTACTCCAGCACTGACAATCTGTTACCCAGGCCATGCTGTCTTACCAGCCTCTCCAAACCAGATGAGCATAATTGTGATGAAGATGCTTGATTTTTATTTTTATTGGAGTATTGGAAAGATTTCAAGCATGAGCCGGGCACAATGGCGCACTCCTGTAATCCCAGAACTTTGGGAGGCTGAGACAGGAGAATCGCGAGTTCAAAGCCAGCCTCAGCAATGGAAAGGCACTAAACAACTCAGTGAGACCCTGTCTCTACATAAAACACAAAATAGGGCTGGGGATGTGGCTCAGTAGTTGAGTAACCCCTGAGTTCAATCCCTGGTACCAAAAAAAAAAAAAACAAAAAAACGATTTCAAGCATGTACTACAGTGACAGAGAAAGAATGGTCAAAACCTCTTTAAAGTCTTTGTTTTTTCCTGTACAGCAGATATCACAATAGTACAACATTTGGTTGAATATAGGAAGTTCTATCTGTATATCAAATACATCTCTCATGACCGTTATGTATCTGACTCACCCAGACTTTCAATTCCCCTTTCCATCTACCCAAAGTCCTCTCAATATTTCTAAGTATGTTATATTCACCCCTGTCCCCTGGAAACTGTTTCTCTTCAGTGAAGATATATTTTTGTCTCTGTTCTCTCAGCATCATGACCTGGAATGGAACTTCAGCCTCAAGTAAATGAAGTTCGCCTCTGTTCCAACTGGCAGACTCCAGAGGAAGATGGGCTCTAATCTTATGATAAGAAGATGGATGGTAGCACTTCAATCTTCCCTCTGAAGAGCCATGTCTGCTTTCTGTGTGGTCACGTAGGAAGAAAATACAAACAGCTTTCCAAGAATAGCTTTTCTCCTCCTTGTCACATTAGTAAAACTTTTTACTAAATGCTAAGAGATTTTGACACATTTTTCTTTTTCTTTTCTTGTCTCACTGAAGAAACTATTTCAGTTACTCTTTGGTATACAAGATGACACTGGTGCCATAAGATTACTTAAAACATTCATGCACATCCTGTGTTTTTCCACACAGATGTGATAGCAACATGACTGAAACGGCCCAGGTGAAATCCAATATTAAATGTTGGTGAATCTTCATGGAACACAGCATAGGGAGCCAATAAGAAGATAACAAAAATGTTGAATAATCACATGACAAATATATATATATATATATATTACATTTCATTATATATATATTTATATTATATATAATATATATAATATAAATATATATAATAATATATATATATTTATATTATATATATATTACAAATATATATATATATATTACATTTCATGTTTATATTACAAACTTTGGAGTTACTTTAATGGTAGGGGAATTGATTTTCAGAACAAACTTTTTATACATAATTCTGTTGGCTGCCCTCTGGCATGTTGAAATATGAATGTATCAGATAAAACTAGAAAAATTGCATATTTTAATGCAAAACACTCTATTAAGTAAAGCCTGCCTTTGAAAGATCCTACTAGTTTTTGATTTTATCCATATTTTCCATGTTCTTTAACAATAAAGCGTAAGGTGTTCAGCTGAATGCATGATTACCCAACATAAGCAGCATGACTGAACTTCCCTAGTGAGTGAAAGGAGTTGTATAGAAAAGTTTCCTGCACCCTTTGTGAGAAACACACCTATATGAGGTTTGCACCTTTTTTTGGTTTAACCACATTCCTGCTGGATGGTATATGTATGTGATGAGCAGAACAATAATTGCCTCCTTGGATTATAAGGAGCTCTCTGAGAACCTCAAGGCAGCTTGGAGAGGTGCATGTGGACTGTGCAAGTGTCCACAAATGCTGCGCTGTCTAGTTGGCAGTACTTTGCATGAGAGAAAAAATGTACTTTATCTGGCTGAAATCAATATTATTTGTGATTTTCTGTTCAGTATAGCTTAACCTAATATAATCACATCTTTATCAAGAAGTTAAATATCACAAATAAGACTATGACACAAATGATAAAATTTTGTCCCTGAAAAGATGTAATCCATTTTACAACACTTTTGAAAATATACAGAGTATTATGAGCATTGTGTTGTATAGTTGCCTTCTTGTTTTTCATTTACTCACAGTTTATTAAAGAGATTTATTTTAGAAAAGTATTTTCTTTCTAATAACCAATCCTCAATAAGTACAAGATTTTGTTGTAAATAATTTAAAGAATTTGCTAAGCAATAAAAAAATAAAAATATGAAGTATTTTTACTTTTTAGTAAGAATTTGCTACCACCCCAACTTCACTAGGTGTGCTCTGAACCTGATTATTTTACCTCTATAAGTTTGTTTCCTTGGAAGCAGAATGAAGATAATATTACTTAAATATTATGCTATCATGATAGTAAGGTGTGATGTAGAATAATGTTTCCAGTATGTGCCAGGCATCAAGATCATATTTAAAATTAGTAGTAGTATAATAAAAATGATGTAATAAATAAATAAATGATATAAGACTACATTTGAAATGTTCCATGTTTTAAATCATATCTCACATTATTTGAGTTAGATATTTACTTCATGTAAACTTCATGATAGCAAAAAATGGAGAATACATTGTTCAGTCTTATTTACCAAAATGACTCCAAAGGTAAATCTTATGTGGGTAGAACATCTTTAATCCAAAATTCAAAACTTTTGGAGCCCCACAAGTGGAAAAGTATCACATCTGACCTTATGTGATGGGTCCCAGACAAAACACAGGCATACTAAAAGGGTTGTAGAAATTACCTTTAGGTTATGTGAAACATAAATGAGTGTTATGTTCATACTTGGGTCCCATTCTTAAAATATCTCATTATGTATGTGTGAAATTCCAAAATCTGAGAAAATCTGAAGTTCAAAACTGTTCTGGTCCCAATCATTTCCAATAAGGAATATTCAATCTGTATTAAAGGAAAGGAACTGCAAGGGGTTATGCAATAAAATATAACTTGGTCTCAATGAGATGAGTTCTTCTGAAAAATTATTCTCATTCCAATTTACTTCAGAATCCCAGCTTAAAATCTAATGGAACAGAGGCCTGGGAAATAGCTCAGTTGGTAGAGTGCTTGCCTTGCATGCAGAAGGCCCTGGGTTCAATCTTCAGTACCACACACACACACACACGCACATACATGCATAATATATATATATATATATATAACAAATCAGGACTAATTTGCTAATTCTTGTATATATTAGGAAAATCAGATTTTCTAGGTTTTTTCCCCCTAAAGTTGAACTTCACACACACTAAATTATTAACCAGAGATAAGCTGTTAACTAGAATTAATATAGCAGTTAGCATCTTCACATATTTCTAAATTTTATCACACAAAATTAATTGACTGACTTGAAAAACAAACTTAATTTACTACATTAGTAATATCTGGAAATTTATTTTCAATTTAACACTAATGAAAATTAGTTTGCCAGGTCATAGAGTTTATGAGCACTTTGACTAACCCAGGCAATCATGGCTAGCAACAGTATAACATATGCAACTTAACGATGCAATTTGCCAAAAATGACAAGAAACGGAATCCCTGCTGAACACTCTCAAGTAGGGTACATATCTTCAGATGCCTTCAGTTTTTCTAATGGCTTCCCACATGAAATAACATGGGAAGAAGCAGAGACGACACAGAAGCAACGTTTGACTTCTTCTAACTGCTTGCGAATTGAAAGCAGCTGTGGACAGTAGGAGGTTGGCCTCTCCTTAAATACAATGTTAGCAACATGGATAATGATATTATCTCTTGCTTTGAAATAGAATTTTAAGAATCATCAAAAGAAAAGGAAAGAGCTTATAAACTTTATCAAGCATTTTCTGTGTGAAGTTATAGTTTAAGGATATTTGAATATTTTCAACACTTTGATTTCATTCTATTTATTAGTAATCTTTTTCAAATCACTTTAATCATTATAAATATCAAAGAAATGCAAGCTTCATTTTCTGCAATTAAAGATTTAGCTATAATTAATGTAGATAGAATTATATTTATAGATAATTACGGGGAACATATGGGTACTACCATGTCTTATGACATTGAAGTTCAGAAATTCAATCCTTTGCAAAATTTTTATCCTTTCAAAGGTAATACCTAACAATTGTCTCTGTTATGATTGTATTCATTGCCTGCATTTGAATATCTGCTTCTATTTTTGGCAGGTGTATATGCTTACCGATTTACTATTATTATTCATAGCTCAGTGAAGCTTGCATGTTGCTTACAAATCAGATGTTGCTCTGTGTGTGGCATGTAACACAAAAAGAGAGGATAGCATTTTGCAAACTGAAATAAAAAAAATTTTAAAGGGATTAATAGTAGTAGCTAGTTCTATGATTTAATAACTTGTGTTCATAGCAAGTATAATTTTCCATCTTATTTTTTCCCATCATTTTTAAATATGTGCCCATGAAAAATGTACTTATCTTCTTTTTTTAAAATTTAGAATACGTGTGGTATGAAAATTCAGTAATGCTGTAAGGAAAGGAGACACTGTAATCAATATAGAATATCTTGTCTCCTCATTGGTTTTATATTAAATTTAAGGGGGACACAGATTTCTAGGAACTGAATTGGAGGAAAGTTGCATATCTTATTCATGGGTGCTTATTTGCCACTAATCAGCTCCTAGGCCTTGGAAAATCTCTTCATGATCCTATTTCCTCAATGAGTTTGATATGAAACCTTGTAATGTACAATATTGAGTCAATAAACTCATTTATATTTTTCAAGACACTTGCTTTAAGAAAGTTAATTGCCCATCTGTAAACTAGAACCACAGATAAAAACAAGCTTTTCATTGGGATAGGATTTATATCAATTAATTTTAACAGAACTGATTCTACCATCCAGAAGTTTGTTCAAAGTTTAATTGACTATATATTATACAATCAGGCATACTTATCACATGCATATTATGTGCATGTTTTATATGGATACATATATGCATATTCATGTGTATATGCAGATCTTTGATTAATACTAAGTAGCAAAAAGTTACTTCCCCATTTTTATGGAACTCAATTCCACATCCTGGAATGTGTCAAGCTGAAAATGGAAGACTGGAAAAAAAATTAAGTTTAAAGAATTAAAGAATGATCATTTGAAAGGATGATCACAGTGTTCCTAATATATTTTATTTCTAAAATTTCATCCCTGCACTCACCTCCTGATTTCAATTATCACCTCGATGCTAAAGTATCCAAAATATCAATCTCTTCTTTAGTTCTGCTTCATATTTCAAACTGTGTGCTAAACGATTTTAATGTGTAACCTTATTATCAACTCAGACGTATGGACTATGTCTTTTCCTAATTACCCTTCCTTTCAGTTTTGAAAGAGACCACTAATTCTACCAGTTGCCTTGGGAGGAGTTTGGCAATTAATTTTGATGTTTGTGATGGAAGTGCAACATATATACACATATAGAACATTATGGCTAATTTACCCAAAGTAAAAAGCACAAAATTGTTACTCAGTTCAACAAGCAGACAGCAGAGAGATTTATGAAGATCCTGAGAACCAGAAAACCCCAAAATTAAAACATTAACCTGTGATGGCCCCCTGTAGAAAGATCTTCACTGTGCATGGGGAGCTTGGCTTGTCAATCTGAGAACAGCAGATGACACAGAGAGAGGACTTCACAGTTGAAAGTGAAATCCCCCATTTGAGGGCTAGTGAAAGGTAAACTCAGGGAGAGGTGCGCCTGTGGCCAACTGAGAGCACCTTTTCCAGGAGGACCCAGCCTCGGGTAAATGAGAACTGAATTCAAACTAGGCAGTACAGAGACATTAAAAGGAACAGGGATATCCACATATAAAATGTGAAGAAATGTAGAGAAGGTCCTCAGGAAATACAGGCTGGATTAAAAACAAAACAAAACAACACTTCCTGATAACAAAAGAAGAGAGAATCCTCATTAGGTGAGTAAAATAATATCACTTTAGAAAATGAAAGCCTGAAAGAAATTCATTCCTAAAACAACAGGCAAATATTTTATCTTAGAATTAAATATGAAATGAAATAAATTTAGGAAAATGATAGCATTATGACAGACTCATAGCATTTAGGAAAATGATAGCATTATGACAGTGGGAGTTACTGACTTTGGTTTCTCAGCATCATACCTGCATTCCTGTACTTTGTTTTATGATGCTAAACCAGAGAGTAGTGTGCAATCATATTTCTTTGTTGCTCTCTGTCTCCCTCAACAGAGAAAGTACTGCAGGGAGCCTGGGAGGCTGGAGAAGAGAAAGAAGATACAGGTGCTTTCCTGTTTGCCTCCCATTCCTGGTCTAGTTTTCTAGTCCTAGAATTATCCTAGCAATGGGTCTTAACCCTGATTGCTGAACTTCATTCCAATAGCAGCTGAATGATTCTTGTCTGTAGAATTTTCAGCATTCACAGAACATGCTTTATTGCTGTTCCCTCATAGATACCTGCTCTGATCATTGTCAACCTGCCTTAGATTCCTGTGACCCAGTCCATATGAACTGAGAGGAGCTGACATCAGCTAAACAGTGTCTTCCTGCTCAGAGATGACTTTCAGCTCTGCAGGACCCTCTTTCCATCTTCAAATCTTTATTAACCCAAACCCTCCCCTCTGTTCCCAGAACACTAGGGTGGTGTTCACACTGCAATTGCTGTGTTTGTGATAACTCAACACTCTCTTTTAAAAAATTTTAGCTATTTTAATTCAGTTGTTAAGTCATATCAAATCGTTTTGTTAAAATAACTGGTGTGTTTCTGTCTGCTACTGAAACACACAGAAATAAATTGAAGAAATGAAAATCAGTGATATTCAGCAATACAAAGAATCTTATTAAACAAAATATAAATAAGATATTGAGAAAGTTTAAATAAGGAGTAGACACAGGAAAAAAAGACAAAATTAGAAGGTGCATAATGGCTAAATGAAAAAAAAGATTAATGCCTTCAACCCAATTTCTTTATTAATTAATTTGTTTATTTAAATGCATTTCAAGTCAAGTTGTAGTACAAATATAGAGCTCAATTTTTCCATTTCTCTGGTTGCAAATCAGAGTCACACCATTTATGTCTTCATATATACACCTAGGGTGGTGATAACCATCTTATTCAACCATCTTTACTATACCCATTCCCCTTTCCCTCCCCGCTTCTCCCCTTACCCCATCCAGAAATCCTCCATTTCTCCTATGTTCCCCATTCCCACCCCCACCCCCTTATGTATTAGCATCCACTAATCAGAGAGAACATTCAGCATTTGGTTTTTTGGGATTGGCTTACTTCACTTAGCATAATGTTCTCCAATTTCATCCATTTATATACAAATGCCATAATTTTATTCTCTTTTATTGCTGAATAATATTCCATTGTGTATATGTACTACAGTTTCTTTATCCATTCATCTATTGAAGGGCAACTGGGTTGCTTCCACAGTTTAGCAATTGTGAATTGTGCAGCTATAAACATTGAAGTGGCTGCATCACTGTAGTATGCTGTTTTTAAATCTTTAGGGTATAGGCCAAGGAGTGGAATAGCTGGATCAAATGGTAATTCCATTCCAAATTTTTTAAGGAATCTCCATACTGCTTTCCAGATTGGTTGCACCAGTTTGTAGTCCCACCTTTGAGTGTACCTTTTTCACCACATCCTCTCCAGAACTTATTGTTGCTGGTATTTTGGATAGCTGCCATTCTGACTGGGGTGAGATGAAATCTGAGAGTAGTTTTGATTTGCATTTCTCTAATGGCTAGAGATGTTGAACATTTCTTCATATATTTGTTTATTGATTGTATATCTCTTCTGAGAGGTTTCTATTCAGCTCCTTAGTCCATTTAGTGATCGGGTTGTTTGTTTTTTTGGTGTTACATTTTTTGAGTTCTTTATATGTCCTGGAGATCAGTGCTCTATATGGTGTGTGTGGGGAAAAAATTTGCTCCCAGAATACAGGCTCTCTGTTCACCTCACTGATAGTTTCTTTTGCTGAGAAGCTTTTTAGTTTAAATCCATCCCACTTATTGATTCTTGCTTTTATTTCTTGTGCTATAGGAGTCTTGTTAAGGAAGTCGGGGCCTAATCCGATATGATGATGATTTGGGCCTACTTTCTCCTCAATTAGACGCAGGGTCTCTGGTCTAATTCCTAGGTCTTTGATCCACTTTGAGTTGAGTTTTGTGCATGGTGAAAAATAGGGGTTTAGTTTCATTTTGCTGCATATGGATTTCCAGTTTTCCCAGCACCATTTGTTGAAAAGGCTATCTTTTCTTCAATGTATATTTTTGGCACATTTGTCTAGTGTGAGATAGCTGTGTTTATGTGCATTACTCTCTGTGTCTTCTATTCTGTACCATTGGTCTACATGTCTATTTTGGTGCCAATACCATGCCGTTTTTGCTACTATAGCTTTGTAGTAAAGTTTAAGGTCTGGTATTGTGATGCCTCCTGCTTCACTCTTCTTTCTCAGGGTTGCTTTGGCTATTCTGGGTCTCTTACTTGTCCACATGAATTTCATGATTGCCTTTTCTATTTTTATAAAAAAGGACTTTGGGATTTTAATTGGGATTACATTGAATCTGTATAGCACTTTGGGTAGTATGGCCATTTTAATAATATTGATTCTGCCTATCTAAGAGCTTGGGAGGTCTTTCCATATTCTAAGATCTTCTTCAATTTCTTTAGTGTCTTGTAGTTTTCATTGTAGAGGGCTTTCAACACTGTTGTTAGATTGATTCCCAACTATTCTATTTTTTTTGGAGGCTATTGTGAATAGAGTAGGTTTTCCTAATTTCTCTTTCAGAGGACTCATTGCTGATGTATAGAAATGCATTTGATTTATGGACATTGATTTTATATTATACAACTTTGCTAAATTCATTTATCAGTTCTAGAAGTTTTCTGGTGGAATTTTTTGGATCCTTTAAGTATAGAATCATGTCATCTTCAAATAATTATACTTTGAGTTCTTCTTTTCCTATTCATATCCCATTAATTTCTTTTGTCTGTCTAATTGCTCTGACTAGAGTTTCAAGGACTATATTGAATAAGTGGTGAGCAAGGGCATCCCTGTCTTGTTCCAGTTTTTAGAGGGAATGCTTCCAATTTTTCTTCATTTAGGATGATGTTGGCCTTAGGTTTAGCATAGATTGCTTTAACAATTTTAAGGTATGTTCTTACTATCCCTAGTTTTTCTAGTGTTTTAAACATGAAAGGGTGCTGTATTTTGTCAAATGCTTTCTCTGCATCAATTGATAGAATCACGTGATTCTTATCTTTAAGTCTATTGATGTGATGGATTACATTTATGATTTCCATATGTTGAACCAACCTTGCATCACTGGAATGAACCCCACTTGATCATGGTGTAGTAGTTTTTTAATATGCTTTTGTATGCAATTTGCTAAAATTTTATTGAGAATTTTTGCATCTATATTCATCAGGGATATTGGTCTGAAATTTTCCTTTTTTGATGTGTGTCTGTCTGGTTTTGGAATCAAGGTGATAGTAGCCTCATAGAATGAGTTTGTAAGGGTTCTTTCCCTTTCTATTTCATGGAATAATTTGAGGAGTATTGGAGTTAGTTCTTCTTTGTAGGTCTTGTAGAACTCAGGTGAGAATCCATCTGGTCCAGGGCTTTTCTTGGTTGGAAGGCCCTTGATGGCATCTTCTATTTCCTTGCTTGTAATTGATCTGTTTAAGTCATGAATGTCCTCCTGATTCAGTTTGGGTAGGTCATATGTCTCTAGGAATTTTTCAGTGTCTCCAGGGTTTTCTATTTTACTGGAATATAACTTTTTAAAATAGTTTCTAATTATCATCTGTATTTCAGCAGGGTCTATTGTGATATTTCCTTTTTCATCATAAATTTTAGTAATTTGGATTTTCTCTCTCATTCTTTTTGTTAGGTGGTTAAGGGTTTGTCAATTTTATTTGTTATTTTGAAGAACCAGCTTTTTGTTTTATCAATTTTTTGAATTGTTTCTTTTGTTTCAATTTCATTGATTTCAACCCAGATTCTAATTATTTCCTGAATTCTTCTTTTGGTGTTATTTTGTTCTTCTTTTTCTAGGGCTTTGAGTTGTAGTGTCAGTCATTGATTTGTTGACTTTTACATCTTTGAATATATGAGCTTAATGCAATGAACTTTCCTCTTAGCATTGCCTTCATAGTGTCCCAGAGATTTTGATATGTTGTATCAGAGTTCTCATTTACCTCCAAAAATTTTTTTTATCTCCTCCCTGATGTCTTCTGTTACCCATGCATTGTTCAATAGCAAATTATTGAGTCTCCAGGTGCTGCATAGGCTTCTTTTTTTAAAATTATTATTAATTTCTAGTTTCATTTCATTATGGTCAGATAGAAAGCAGGGTAGTATCTCTAATTTTTTGTATTTACTAAGACTTGCTTTGTGGCATAGTATATGATCTATTTTGGAGAAGGATCCATGTGCTGCTGAGAAAAATGTGTATTTGCTTGTTGAAGGATGGAATATTCTACATATATCTCTTAAGTCTAGACCATTGATTGTTCTATTGAGTCTTGCAGATATTTTTGTTAATTTTTTGCTTGGAAGATCTATCCAGTGGTGAGACAGTTGTGTTGAAGTCACCCATACTATTGTGTTGTGGTCTATTTGATTATTGAATTTGAGAAGGGTTTGTTTGTAAAACATGGCTGCCCCATTTTGGGGGGCATAGATATTTAAAATTGTTATGTCTTGTTGATGTATGATTCCCTTAAGCAGTATGAAATGACCTTCTTTATCCCTTTTCACTAACTTTGGTTTGAAGTCCACTTTGTCTGAAATGAGGATGGAAACTCCTGCTTGTTTATGCAGTCCATGTGAGTAATAGATTTTTTTCCATCCTTTCACCTTCAGTCTGTGGGTGTCTCTTTCTATGAGATGAGTCTCTTGGAGGCAGCATATTATTGGGTCTTATTTTTTTTTTTTTTTTTATCCAATCTGCCAGTCTGTGTCTTTTAATTGCTGAGTTTAGGCCATTAACATTCAATGTTATTATGGAGACCTGGTTTGAATTCCCAGACATTTTGGCTTATTCTTAGTTTTTAACTTGACTGGTTTCTCCTTTGATTGTTCTTTCCTTTAGTGTAGCTCCTCCCTCTGCAGGTTTTCATTGTTGTTTTTCATTTTCTCCTCATGGAATAATTTGCCAAAAATGTTCTGTAGTGCTCACTTTCTTGCGGTGAATTCTTTTAATTTTTGTTTATCTTAGAAAGTTTTTATTTCATCATCAAGCCTAAAACTTAATTTTGCTGTATATAAGATTCTTGGTTGTCATCCATTGTCTTTTAGTGCTTGGTATATGTTGTTCCACAATCTTCTTGCTCTCTGGGTCTGGTTTGAGAAGTCTGCAGTAATCCTAATGGCTTCCCCCTATATGTAATCTGGTTCCTTTCTCTTGTGGCTTTTAAGATTCTCTCCTTATTCTGAATTTTAGGCATTTTCATTATGATGTTCCTTGGTGCAGATCTATTGTGATTTTGTACATTTGGCATCCTGTAAGCCTCTTGAATTTGATTCTCCAATTCATTCTTCATATTTGGAGAATTTTCTGATATTATTTCATTGAATAGATTGCTCATTCCTTTGGTTTGGAATTCTATGCCTTCCTCTATCCCAATAATTCTTATATTTGGTCTTTTAATATAATCCCATAATTCTTGGATGTTCTGTTCATGGTTTCTTACTGTCTTCACTGTGTGGTCAACTCTATTCTCAAGGTTAAGTATTTTGTCTTCAGTATCTGAGGTTCTGTCTTCCAAGTGGTCTAATCTGTTGGTGATGCTCTCTATTGAGTTTTTAATTTTGTTTATTGTTTCTTTCATTTCAAGGATTTCTGTTTGGTTCCTTTTCAGAATCTCTACCTCCTTATTCAAGTGAATTTTTACTTCCTGTATTTGCTTATGTATCTCTTTATTGAAATGATCTTTTGCTGACTGAGCTTGAACTCTTATATCATTCTTTAAATCACAGAACATTTTAATTATTTATAGCCTGAACTCCTGTTCTGTCATTTCTTCTGCTGTACTGACCATGGATTCTAATAACATAGTATCTTTGTTTGTTTGAAGCACTTTCTTCCCTTGTCTTTCATGGTGTTTGTGTGTTTTTCCTTCTAGCTCTGCTGATCCAAGGTGTTACAATTTTTTTTTAATCATATAGGGTTACAGTTTCCCTGCAGGGTTTCAAACTTCTCCTTTAAAGGGGAAACCAATATTGACAGATCTCAATACAAAATATATATAGTTGTAATCCAAGTAACTCCTAATAGCTCCTAAATACATTTACAGTTTAGTCACAATGTACAACAATTATGAGTTCATTTAACATCTATTATGTAAACAACGGGTTTGCACAAGAGTCTATAGTTTCTGTTGGTGGGCTAGAGAAACTTGAGGGTGGGTGTAGGATAGAATGTTAGGGCAGTAGGAAGTGAGGATATGTTTATTAGATCCTAGAAAGCATGAAAAAGGAATCCAATAGAAGTTGGCTATTAGTGGAAAGAGTGAAAGAGAGTTGGGGAAGACCAGGAAGAGGGAAAAAATAAGAGTACCGCTAGCAAGGAGACATGATAGTTAAGAAAAAAATAAAACATGTGCAAGTGGGAGTTACAAGACTATATAATACCGCTCTAGTATACTCTTCAGGTTTGCCCATCTACAATATCCTACTGTATAGCAAATACTTGGTTTCACAAATGCTGGAGATGAGGGGGTGGGAAAAGAGCAAGAGAGAAAAGAGGAAAGAAAAAAAAGAAAGAACAGAAGACAAGAGTAGAGAAGCAAAACCAAAAGATTAAACAAAAGGAATATTAGGAGAAAAAGATAAAGGACAAAATAAGAATTAAAAATAAAACAATATATAAAAAGTCTCAATATACATAAACAGGATTGCTTCCTTTCACCTCCAGTAGGTGGAGTTGTTTGTTGCTCACTGGAATTTGCCCCCTCTGATGAAGAATGTCGAAAGTGGGGGTCTCACAAAGAAGCCATCTCCTTCAGCATTAGGGTGAAGGTCTGGGCTGCTGGTGGTCTTGGACGTGGTAGAGACACTGTTTCACAGTGTGCTGTATTCAAGTAAAAGTTTGTCCTTAGATGCTGTCCAGCATCCCCTGGTGTAGGAAGTTCTGCCCTGGTAGAGGGAGATCCACAAAGAACAGTGGCCGGGGTCCCACCTGGGAGACTTTTGTCCACAGGAACAACTGCTAGGGCCCCTGCGTGGTTGGGAGGGCACTGGAGCCAGGCATCCCATGTAGAAACAGGCCCCTCCCACCCAGGGAGAATTCTGGGCTCAAGCCCTGGGCTGGGGTCCTGCCCCACAGCTGTGTTCCTCTGCTCGCTGCTGAAGTCACGCTGCTTATGGCAATCGCTGCTGCCTGGTGGCCTTGCTTACACGTGCGAGTGAAATTCCTGCGGGGGATGATGAGCTGTAGGATGATGTCCAGAAGCTGGCTGGGAGACGGTATTTCCACTACTTCAAACTCCGGTTCTGGAGAGACTCCGACCGTCGCGTCAGTCTAGGCCGCCATCTTGGAGCTGAATCCCAAACCCAATATTTCTTAAAAAATAATTTCCAAAGCTCTCATACCAAAAATTTCTTTTAAAAAAATGTGTATAGCAAGAAATTATAAATGTTCCCCCTAAACATTGTGTATATCCAATTGCTCCAGTGGTGCCATCTTTGAACTGCTTAAAAAATAACAAACAACAGTCAGTGCAGGGAATGTGGTTCAGTGGTAAGGCAACTTGCTTAGGATGAGTGAAGCTCTGGGTTCAATTCCCAGCACCACACACAGGTAAATACAATAATAAAACTCACCCATAAGGTAGACAAAAGGAGGTCTGCATAAATTTGATTCCAAATTTGACAAAGACATTTTTAAAAATAAGAGAAATTTCCTGGCCAATTTCACCAATAAAAAGATTTATAAACCCTAAATAAATTAATACCATTAAAATATAACATAAAAGCATATTTCATCATGGTATATTATGATAGATTAGAACTATTTTGAATTTATTTAGGAAACACAATATATCACTTGGAAAATCAATGAATATAACTGGCTATATTAGCAGAATAAAAGGTCAATAAATACACAAAAGCATTAATGAAATTAATCTTATTATATAAAATTCATAGCACAGTAGGCAGATAGTGTACCTTCCTTGACCTGATAAATAAATTTACAAAAAAATACCCAACAATTTTTCTTGTGAGAACCTAAAATATGTTTCATATAAATCAAAATCAGAATTGTGAATTACTATCTCCCTTTCCACACAAAAGTATACTGGAGATACTAGGGAGTAGAATAGGGAAAACTGAAAAGTATTCAAATTAGAAATGAACAAGTCATGATGCCACTATATCCATGCTATATTTGCATACAAAGAAAATCAGAATAACTTATCAATAAACTATTGGAATTAATAAGTGTAATGAACATCAGCCACCGGCATGAGTAGTAATATCTGGACACAATTGATAAGGACCATCATCTGGAGAGAGACAGAGCAACGCTGGAGTGTGATACCAATGAGCACCAACCTGGAACTGTATTTAAACCATTTGATCTGCCACATTGCAGAGCTTCACTCAGAGGACATCGGTGAAACTGATGCCTTGCTGTCCGTCACTAGATTGACTCCACCATTCCCTGATGTCCAACTGTGGGCTGGAGAGAACCACCAGAGGACAATGTTCACTTTTCAGCCAAGAGAAGTCACGTGGCATCAAAGGTACTTTGGGGCTCATGGTTGCCCTAGGATGGTGTGATGTGTTTGCTGTGTTTAATTAATCTCAATTGAGTTACCTGTTTGTATTTGACCATTGATGTGATCGAATATACACTTGCATTTAAAGACAATCCACCTGAGTAATTATTAAAGGCTCTGCTCACGACAATAAGTAAATTTACAATGTAAAAAATAGCATTTTTACATGCATGTAGAATGCAATGACAAAATAAAAATTTAAAAGGCATCATTTAAGATAGTATTTAAAAATTATGAATTAAAAAAGAATAAATCCAGTTAAACTTGTAGAAGATATTTACCCAGAAAACTGAACACTAGAATAATGAAGGAATCCTGAACCAATGAAGGCTATAGCATACCCATCAATCAGAGGACTTAATAATAAAGAAATCAGTTCTCTCCAAATAAATATAGATTCCACACAGTCTACATCAACACTAATATTTTTCTTTACTTTTAATAAGTTGACTCATCATGGTTTAGACATGAGGTTTTCACCAAAAACTCATGCAGGAGACAATGCAAGAAAGTTTGGAGGTAAAATGATGTGGTCAGCCCAATCGGTGCATTAATCAACTTCAATGAATTTACTGGGTGGTAACTGTATTCAGGTAGGGTGTGACTGGAGGAAGTAGGTCCCTGGGAGTGTGCACTTGGTGTATACCTTTTGTTCCTGGTGAGCATAGCTCTCTCTGCTTCCTAGTGGCCACATGCTGAGCTGCTTTCTTCCACCACACTCTTCCACCATGATATTCTGCACAAAGGAGTTGGTTGTTTATGGACTAAAACCTCTGAAACTGTGAGCCCCAAATAAACTTTTTCTCCTTTAAAATTGTTCTTGTCAAGTCTTTAGGTCACAGTGGTAAAAAACTAAAACAACTCTAAAATTATTTTAAAACAAAAACAAAACCAAAAACTACAATAGGCAAAGAACATTTAAAAAAAATCTTACTTCAACCATAAAGTTGGAGAATGGAATATAATCACAGATAAACCATGTTTCTGTGCTCATACTTACCAGTGACAAAAAACAAAAAGTAAAAAATTGTGGATATAGTTTACAAGTGTCTCCTAAATTACTGCTATGTAATTATAATTTATTTTGTGTCCAGAGTACTAATAGTAGGAGTGCCTGAAAGTGTTAGTGTAGCATCTCAACATAGAATGGATATAGAAGATAACCATGAGTATCCTCACAACATGAATAAATGTTTTAAAAAAACGAATCAATAGTCATTGTTAGACAAGAAATAACTGAAACAGAAAACAAAATAAAATGAAATAACC
>PVHX01006743.1:0-97746 GCA_004024805.1 Geosciurus inauris
TTTGTTCACAGGAACTATACGAACATAGAAGTACCTAAGGTGAGAGATGTGGCCTGTGGTTCAGGGAAAGGTTAGAGGCCTTTGGGTGAAGAGGAATGAATGTACAGAGGGCTCTGACCTCATCAGTGGATTAATCCATTGATAGCTGAATGAACTACAGGCAGGTGGTAGAAACTGTAGGTAGGTGGGGGCATGGTTAGAGGAAGTAGGTCACTAGAGGCATGTCCTTGGGTACTGTATCTTTTGCTTGTGCTTGGTCCCTCTCCCTTTATCCCTCTCCTTCCCACCTTCCATGAGCTGAGCAGCTTTCCTCTGCCAAGCTTTTCTGCCATGTTGTTTCTACTTTGGAGCAAGCCAACCATGGATGAAAACCATGAGTCAAAGTAAAACTTTCCTCCTCTAAGTTGTTTGTTGTTATTTGCCACAGGCACAAAAAACAAAAAACAAAAAACCACTAACAGACTAGTCTAACCCAGAAAATATGTGTATACTTGCTGTTAATCTCTGCCCAGCAGAATTGACTCCTTGGACTTGAATTGTAGGCCATCAGAAGCCTAAGTGCACCATGCTCCTTTTTAGACGGATTTCTTTTGTGAGTGATCAGCAAGAAGCTGAAAATGCACTGAAAAATTATTGTCCAAAGGAAAAATTACAAGGCAAACAGAACAGAGTCTGATAAAATAAGAACTGACATCGGGCTCCACCTGTGCCACTAACTATAACCTCACATCTGTTCCTTCCTTTAATATTCACCACAGTCTTTTGAGGTAAGTGATCTTATCCCCATTTCAGTTGATTTGTATGGAGATGGAGCAACTTCAAGTCACTCAGCCAAACCACAAACAAGTCTGCTGACTTCAAAGCTTCTTAACTCTCTGTAAGTCCACCCACAGTTCTTCTCAAACTAGTGCATTTGACTTAAAATCAATTATACCACAGAGCAATAGTAACAAGAACTGTATGGTAACTGGCATAAAAACAAACACATAAGCTGGGCACGGTGGCACATGCCTGTAATCCCAGCACTTTGGGAGGCTGAGACAGGAGAATCATGAGTTCAAAGCCAGCCTCAGTAATGGCAAGGAACAAAGCAACTCATTGAGACCCTGTCTCTACGTAAAACACAAAATAGGGCTGGGGATGTGGCTCAGTGGTCAAGTACTGCTGAGTTCAATCCCTGGTACCAAAACAAAACAAAACAAACAAACAAACACATAGACCAATGGTACAGAATAGAAGACACAGAGACAAACCCACACAGATACAGTCATCTGATCCTTAAAACATACACTGGAGAAAAGTCAGCCTTTTACACAAATGGTGCTGCAAGAAGAGGTTATCCATATGTGGAAGAATGAGATCAGACCCTTATCTCTCACTCTGCACAAAAATTAACTTAAAATGGATCAAAGACCTAGAAATTAATCAGAAACTGCAACTCATAGAAGAAAACATAGGGTCAACACTCCAGCACATAGGCAAAGACTTTCTCAATGGGATCCCTAAAGCTCAGGAAAATGCCAAAAGTTAATCAATGGGATGGCATCAAATTAAATGCACATACCTTCTGCACAGTAAAGGAAACAAGAAGGTAAAAAAAAGGACCTACAAAATGGGAGAAAATCTCTGATAGCTATTCTTCTGACAGAGGATTAATATTGAGAATATATAATAAACTCAAAAACCTTTACACTAAAAAACCAAATAACCCAATTAATAAATGGGCAAAATGAACTAAACAGACACTTTGCAAAAGAAGAAATGCAAATGACCAACAAATATAAAAAAATTTCAACATTATTAGCAATTAGGGAAATATAAATCAAAACTATATAGATTTCATCTCACTCCAGTCATAATGGCAGAATCATCAAGAACATGAGCAATAAAAATGTTGGAGAGGATATGGAGAAAAAGGAGCACTTGTCTATTGCTTTAAGGTCACACTGCGTGGGTCCGCTCGGGGAGTTGGGGTCCTGAGAGAGGAAGAGGGGTCTTCAGGGAAGACAAAATGGGGTCTCCCAGGACAGGGATGATGGCTGGTGGGGTCACTCCATACAGACCTTGGGGTGTAGGTAAAAAACTGCTCTGCAGGAGGGAGATGTAGAAACACTGTTTATTCCAGAAAATACAGTGTTAGGTCTGGTCAGGGTCCAGGATGTTCAATGAGGGGGACCGGTCAGTAGCTGCAGAATGGAGTGGCAAGCCACATGCTGATGCCACCAGTAGACACGCCTCCTGTCAATCAGTGGGTTTTCCTGACCTATCCAGGAAGAACTCTGGCCTTCTCTTCCTGCCCCCAAGCCCTCCCCTTCCTGACCAGGCTTTCTTGAAATTCTTTGTGCACTGAAGCCCCAGCGCCATTTCTCCCAGACACGCTCTGATGGACGGGGGATTCGGCCTAGAGCATGTATTCCAATAAAGTCTTGCTGAGCGGCCTAATTCATCTCCTCCCTGGTCGTCTAATCTTTACATACAGAAGCTTATATACACTCCTGGATCAATCAGGCCCAAAGTTACAAACAAAGGGGTGCTCTCTGTCAAGAGCATAGTTCGTTAGCAAAGAATGGGGAAAGATGGAAGGGAGGGGTTGAAGGTATGGAGAGTGCTCCTGCACTTGTCCATTGTTGATGGTTTTATAAATTAGTGCAATGATTATGGAAATCAGCATGGAGATTTCTAGAAAGGCTAGGAATGTAAATACCCTATGACCCAGCTATTCCACTCTTCAGTATTCATCCTGAAGAATTAAAGTCATCACACTACTGTGATACATACATATCCATGTATTCAGCAGCACAATTCACAACAGCCCAACCATGGAACCAGCCTAGGTGTTCATTCACGGATGAGTGGATATAGGAAATGTGACATATATACACAATGGAGTTTTATTCAGCCATAAAGAAAAATGAAATAATGTCATTTGTAGGAAACTTGATGGAACTTGAGAACATTATGTTAAGTGAAATAAGCCAAATTCAGAAGGTCTAGGGTCATGTTTCTCCTGTCTGTGGTAGCTATAGAAGAAAAAGTAAAAGAATGTGGAGATGGGGCAGATCTCATGGAAAGGGACCAGGGGTAAGGTGGAGGGAGAAGAGAAAGGGGAAATACTGGGAAGTGATAATGGCCAAATTATATTTTTATATTGTGTGCATGTACAAATATGTTAAAACAAATCCCAGCATAATGTGCAACTGTAATGCACCAATAAATTTTTTCTTTAAAAAACTAAACAACTAGTGTCTTAACAAAAAAGAAAGGCAGATGTTCTTAAATATGTGTGTTAGAAAACTATGGTGCTCTTTCCCTTCCAGAACAATTCAGTCCTAAATCATTCATCAGGAGAGCAAGGCAGATATCGGGAGATGTAGCTTGGCATGGCAAGTGGGAACCCAAAATGAGCAAGAAGCAAGAAACTGGTCACCACCACTGCGACTCTGACAGGTGGAGGCAGAAAAGGATGGAGAATTTTTACTCCATATATTTCTGTATTCTCTGGATTTCTCTCTCTCTCTCTCTCTTTCTGTCTCTCTCTCTGTATGAATATGTCACGAATAGCTTGCTTCATTTCTTAAAATTAAAAATAACATGAATATATGATAAAAGAGAAAGGCAGAATAGAATCCGAAGAGCGCTGTAGCCTGTTTGGGGCATTCACCACCGGCAGCTGCCAGGCGCGGGAGGATGAGCTGGTGCCCCCTAGCCAGGAATGGAGCGCTGACGCTGCAGGACCCTGTGTGCATCTGCAGAGCCCACGCGGGCTTGTGCAATGGCCTGTGGGCTGGGGTTCCCCGGGTAGCTTCTCCAGCCTCCACTCCACATGCTCCGGAGGTTCACGCCCACCGTGCCCATCTGGCTCATGGTCTGGGGGCTCTCTGAGCCAAAAATATTCCTGAGGAGTTTCTGAAAACACCCTCCTCACTCTTACAGCTCTGTCGGATCTTTGCTGCCACTCCACAAGGTCCAAGGACAAAACCTGGGGTTCAAGGGCAGGGCAGAGGGTTGCCGTTGAAAGACATGAGGTTTTCCTATTTTAGCAACTGCTCTTTCCAGGGTGCTCCCGGGCTGAATTCTCACATTTGAGTTCGAGGAGGCATGGCTAAATGACTTCGCTTGCACTTAGCTGTTGAGTGTTTCTATTTGAGGTAAGAAAAATAGCTTCTATCTTCTGAGTTCCCATTTAGTGCCAGGTGTATTATCTCATTGAATCTGAGCAACAACCCTGAAAGGAATACACTGGTAAGGAGAAAAACACTGTAAGTGACTCCCAGGGTCACCCCATGTGAGCATTAGAGCTAAGACTACACACCAGATTTTCTGATATCAAAACCCAAACTGAGCCTTTTTTTTTTTCAGTGTACCCACCTGCCTTTCTCTTAAGCTCCCATAGTTTGGAATTTTTAACTTTTCAAATATGGTTTATATTTTGAGCAAAGAAAATACTGCTGGACTTGAAAAACAAACAATAAAAAGGCTGTTTATCATGTCCTGACACTGTGCTTAGTGCCTTTAGTCAACTTTAATATTCACCCAAATTCCACAACTCTTCTTACAGCTCAGGAAAGCAAGGCCTAGCAGAGTCAGGAGCCAAGGTCAGTCAGCGAGCAGCCTGACACCAGAATCCAGGCAGCTTATTTTGAGAAGGCATTCCTTTAGTGTGGTGTGCCTCACCCCACAATTAAGGGAGCATCCTTTCCTGCATTCTGAAGATTTGTGAGCTGAGGTGTATTAAGTGAGCACTTCAGTGCTCGAGAATTATTAATTCCTTTCTTCCTTCTGTCTGGGTTCTAGGGAACCGGTGTGGAATACTCTGGGAGAGAAAGGAGACCCCAGAAGCACAGACTGTTAGGCTTTAGAGTTTATTTAGTCCAAGACCCTCACTGGGCAAATGAGTCAGAGGTGATGTTATAGATGGAAACAAAATTTTCCTCTCCCTGACCTTCCCCTCCCTTTTTGCCACCATCATTCCCTGGAAACTCCAGAAGTCTAGAAGCCTGCTGCATGATCTCTCTTCATGCTACCACCTGGCACAGGAAGGATTTGAAGAACCTCTGTTTGACAGACGCATGCCAATTTTACCTTGCAACTGGGTAGGATTTGAAGTTCTGAAGGTTTTTTCTGCACAGGAGCTTTGTATCTAGGGAAAAAACGAGCATCCTTGGATCCCTGCACCAACTTGATCACTGCTCAGGGATGACTCACTAACTTGGATAGGAGCCCAGTTTCCCAGATGACATGCTACCCAAAGACTGCCCCAGGCCAAGTGCAGGATTCACCAGCTGGCATAGACAGTGGGCTTGAGGCAGGAACAGTGTAGTGGAAAGGGCTCTGGGCTGAGAGTCAGGGACCCAGGGTCTGATACTCCTGGCTACACCTCTTTGGACCTTCTTATCCTTGACTCTAAAAGAAAGAGGCAGGAATGCAATCACACCACAGGGCTTTACAGAAAAGACAGAGCAAGGGGGAGGGGGTGAGTGCACAGCCAGTTGGAACTGCTGCCCAAACTGTTCTTAATCTTCAGCAAGAGCTCAGAAATTAGAGGCCAAGAAAGAAGACTTGACATTTATTAGGCATTGTGTTGGTGACTTACCTTTATATGGTTTTGTGGGGTCCCCAAAACAAGCTTTATAGAACACTATTTGGCAATAAAAAGGAACAAACTGTCGATGTATGCTTGGAAAGATTTCAAGGACATTATGCTAAGTTAAAAAAAAAGTAAATCTCACAAGTTATATGTTTCATGATTTCATTTTATAGCACTTCAAAATTGCAAAATTATAGAGATGGAGAACAAATTAATGGTTGCCAGGGGTGAGGGATGGGTTATGGCGGCTGGCGGGGGTGGGGGGGCATGGCTATAAAGGAATAAAGGAGCAGCATGAGGGAGTGTTTTTGTGATGATGTTCTTTACCTTGATTGTTGTGGTATTCACACAAATCAATACATGTGGTGAAATTGCATAGAACTATGCACACACATGAGCATGCATACACACAGGAGTACATGTAAAACTAGACAGATCTAAATAAAGCTTGTAGTTTGGACCAATTGTACTATCATTATGCAAGGTGTTACCATTGAGACAAGCTGGGTATAGGGTAGAGGGGCCTTTTTGTCCCTCTTTTGCTATTTTTGCAACTTTTTATTTGCCCATAATCACTTAAATATTAAAAGTGAAAAAACAAAAAACAAGTCTGTGAGATATTGCTATCCCATTCTACAAATGAAAGACCTGAAAATCACAGAGGGCCTATGGGGTCATATAGCTCTGAACAGGAGAGTGAGGATTTGATTTAACTTCTCTGACCCCAAAGTCGTGAGCTTCTTTCTCCACCTCAGGGCCTTGGGAATGAAAAGGAGTTGCCAGAAGCTGATTTATACAGTCTCAAGATCGTCTTCACTTCTCCAAGAGGGCACATAGGGTGTGACTTTTTTTTTCTTCACCTTGGCAGTGGGAGTCTATGACAGCCAGCTCATTTTAGAGGGACTCTTCTACTGTGTCCTTTTATGCTTCTAACTCCAGGCCTGTCCATCAAAGCTCTGATTAAAGGATAAAGAATGACTGAGCATCTCCAGTTTGCTCCCAAGGAGTGAAACAATTCATCAGCCACGTGTTGATTTTCCTTAGGCCGCCTCCCATCTCCCTTCAGCTTGCCATGTGCTTAGCAAGTGGTGGACCGAGGTTGGGGTGGTATGATTTACAAAGATTCTTCACTTGAACACACTATCCTTAGCCTCCTGAGTCTTCTCCTACATCCATCTGTGAACTTCCTTGTAAAAACATTTGTTGGCAAGAACCCTCCACCATCAATGCCTAATCACTCTCCATATCTGATCAGGTTTCTTATCCTCCACTATCTCCCAGGTGATATCTGATCACCCTGGCCAGTCGTTAGCAAGAATCCTATCAGGTCCAGGGACCCAGAATCCCCTAACCTCTGATGATTCTCTTTAGTTATTTTCTACCATTGATGCCTATCTTTCTTGTCCATAAATTTATAGTTACTCTGTACTTGGAGTTGAGCTCAGTCTTACACTGCAGTAATCCCGTTGCAAGGCTTCCTATATCTGTTGAGATGGTCTTGAATGGTTTGCTTTACCATGCATTTACAATTGTGATTGAATACTTTTTCTTTAACAAATCTACTAAGAAGACATTAAGACAAGATGCCTGAATTTAACAGAGCTCACAACCTGTGTGAAGAGAACAAAGTACCAAATGAACAAATACAATAGCACATAAAACAAGACGGTGTGGGGGTTGGGGAAGCAACTACCAGCTCTTACTCTAGGTCAAAGCGGCTTCAAAAGTAGGAGATATTTAACCTATTCTGGCCCATCATCCCATTTACAGAACACCTGCAAAACTTAGATTGAGCAAGAAATATAACACTAATTTGTAAACTTTGAAAATATTTATGTTTTTAGAGTTCTGTGGTTTTGATAAAAGCAATAGGTGAATGATTCATAATTCATTAAATATTAACCTATTTAATGCTATTAATGGTAATAAATTACATAATAAGCTCTATATTGTTATTTCCAACCTATTTCAATGCATGTGTGTCAATTTCATTGAAATATTCACAGAATTGAAAACTTGGGACTTAATGGATTAATATGCATCTCACTGTGAGCAAGTAAGTGGTAAGCATTCATAGATTTGTTGAGTTTCAAAGCAACAGAGAATACATACCCAGTCAATTAATTCTGTGTAGAAGGACAGATAATCTTTCAGAAAGGAGATACACTTTATGAGTAGAAAATCCCATACCAAAAGAAAGGCACTGGTAAGGACACTGAAGTACACACCATTAGGTGGGAGTAGATGTGTCAATACAGCAGCCACTAAACAAATGTGACTACTGAGCATTTTAAGTGAGATGTGCTTGTAGGTAAAAAATACATAATTCCAAAATTTGGTATGAAATATTTCTTATATTGATAACATGATGAAATAATAGTTCGGAGAGGTTAAATAATTATCAATATTAATTTCACCCATTCCTTTTTTGTATGTGGCTAGAAAATTTAAAAATTAGTTATATATCTTGCATTATATTCTGTTGGTTGGATTGTCCAGACCATCCTGACTCTATCTACAGATTAGTTTTTTTTTTTGCTCCTCTTCGCAGAAGCCATCATTTTGGACAACTTCTTTCTGAAATGAAGCTTCCCTTCTCTTAAGGGGGACATTATTTAAAAGTACTTAGCAAGCCTGGCGCGGTGGCTCAAGCCTGTAATCCCAGCACTTAGGGAGGCTGAGACAGGAGAATCGCGAGTTCAAAGCCAGCCTCAGCAAGGGCGAGGCGCTAAGCAACTCAGTGAGACCCTGTCTCTACATAAAACAAAAAATAGGGTTGGGGATGTGGCTCAGTACCCCTGAGTTCAATCCCCCCCCCCCCCAAAAAAATACTTAGCAAAATGAGAAGGAGCCTCAAGGGCCTCTGTATGTAACAATGCTTCCTTTCTTAGCAGGCAGTCTTGATATTCAAAATGAACAAATGAGGTGAATGTTAAAATCTTGGAGTCTCTTTACCTCTGAAATTACTGTTAGAATATTACCTTTTATTTTCCTGAAGTTTCCATGGAAGCTCAAGTTGCATTGGACAATCTTGCTTCCTGTCATAATGCAAATTTCATTTCTGGGGATTTGGAAGTGATTTTTTTGATAGCACTTTAGTTTCCCTTGTTTTTCATTTCCTTGTGTCTGAGAAAAGATATATTGATACAGATTTCGTGGAAAATGTATTCTTAGTTCTCTTCATTCAGAGTGTCCTCTTGTTTCTTTCCCTTACAACATGGCCTGGCTGTGTTGTAACACAAAGGAGCATTATTCTCTCTTTTTCCACTGTTTTCAAGGAGGGTACCCCAGCACACGGATGTTATTGGAGAAGGGAGGAGGTAGGATTTGAATCTGCAAATTCTCAATTCTGCTGTTTGGATACTGTAACTCTGTTTTATCTGGAAGGGCCCACAGCCTCCAGCTCAACATCTCTCTCCTCCCCTGGGTGGGGGGATCATAGAATAAACCTCTTTCTTGGCTGGACACAAATTGTAAACAAAAAAGCTATTGCTGTTCTTACTATAAAGACATCAGTACCTTAAGTTAACAGTACACCTAGCTGAACTCAAACAAGGTGATATATGTGAGAAGCCATTGAAAATGAAATGAGCTGGCTACTCGGGGTAAGCTGGTGTGGATGGATGTACAAGAGAAAACACAGCCAAGGAAAGTTACTTCGAAGTGCTCCAGAAAGGCCCCTGGTTAAGTCCTCAGTCCCAAAAGTAGAAGAAGGAACTGGAGGATGAGGTGTATTTGGCCACCTCAAACCAGACAAAACGAGTGTGATGGAGATGGACGACTGGCCCAGGGTAGAGTTCACTTCTAATCTGATGCTGTCCCTGACACAGCATTGTCAGAAGGCATTCATGGGGAGCAGGGGCATAAGCAATTCCTTAGTGTCTGGGTGCTAAGTGCTGGGTGCTGGGGGTACAGGACGGAGGAAGTCTGCTTAAGGGCCTCCCAGTCTGGGGGGACAGCCAGACGAGAAGACATCCCAGTGAAGCAGAGCTCTAAGCACTGAGACAGTGAGCGGTGGTGAGCACAGAAGAGCTATCCAAAGCCAGTCCAGAGGAAGGAAGAGAGCTTGAGAACATCCTGATAGGAATGCTGGTGCTGACTTTTGAACAGTAGGTATGGGGAGGTGGGGAAAGCAAAAAGAGTAAGAAAGCAGAGGACTTTATGGACTAGTGTGCATGGCTGCATGAGACAGGAAGGAGGGAGGTGATGATCCTGAAGGGCAGGAGGTGGGTCCTGATATGGCCTAGACCACAAAAAGTGCTCATTATCCTGAAAAAAGTCTTGAGGGCTTTAAAAGTGGTGATGGAGGGTGCGGTAGTGAGGGTTGGCATCATCAGATTTGCCTTCTAGCAAGCCCAATGACAGGAATGTAGAAGATGGGTTCGACACTCTGAGAACATTTGAGGCAGGCAGTAAATAACAGACAAGGTCCTGGAAGACAGCACTGGGAATGGAGCAGCCTCAGATGAATGGAGAGGTAAAGAACTAGTTTCAGTGACAGGAGGGGATAACATATAGGCAGAGAGAATAGATCATGCTTCTCCTGAAGTTCTTGCCTTACACAATCTCCTTTCTCTTAGTGTGGGCAGGACCTGATTTATTTCTAGCCAACAGAATATGGCAAGTGTGGAGAGAGTTTGCAGATGTAATAAGATTCCAAGTCAGTTCAGTTAATCAAACTGAATTCTGCTGACAACCCAAGGCAGCTTATCAGCAGCATCTTCCCAATCTGTCCACATTTTTTATTATGGCTGTGAGACCCTGAGCAGAAGACCCAGTTGGCTTTGTCCAAACTCTTAGCCCAGAAAAACACAAGATAATAAGCGTGTGTTGCTTTGAGCTATTGAGTTTGCAGCAATTTGTTATGGACCATAGAAAATGAATATGACATCCAACGTTCCTGGGGGTGTCCCCTGGGGAACAGCTGGGGAGCAGAGAGCAGTGGGGATAACTGAAGCTAGTATTTACAGAGTGCTTAGTATGTGTGAGGTGCTGTAAGAAGACCATGCATGGCTCTAGTTTATTACCTGCAACAGAAAAGGTGGGCAGGATCATTCATGTTTAGCAGCACATGGTCCCTGTTCCTTCCTTCCTGAGCCTAGGCAAAGAACTCTCAGAGAGCATGTGATTTCTGCTTCAGAAATCCTGGAGTCTGTGGGCCCTTAATCAAGTACTTTCTTCCCTTAGTTATTGCCAGCTGGATTTTAGCAAGTTCCTTGAAGCCCACTGAATTTTATGTATCCAATCAGGGAGGAAGGAACCTTAAGACATTTCAGAACTTATCTCCTGCTACATCTTCCATGGAATGACTACTAAAGGAAAGATAAATATTTGTGTTTGTTCATTTTTAAAATTTTTTATTCTTTTTAGATATACATGACAGTAGAATGTATTCTGACATATTATACATACATGGAGTATAACTTCCTATTCTTGTGGTTGTACACAATGTGGAGTTACACTGGTCATGTATTCATATATGAATACAGGAAAGCTATGTCCAATTCATTCTACTGTTTTTCCTATTCCCATCTCTCCTCCCTTCCTTTAATTCCCCTCTGTCTAATCCAATGAACTTCTAATGTGATTTCTGCTTCAGAAATCACAGGAGTCATTTCATCTCAATGCCCTCAGGTAAAACCTCTATTACTGGTAACTGCACATTTCAATCCACCCACTCCTACCCTCCTTATTGCGTATTAGCATCCACATATCAGACAGAATATTTGGCCTTTATTTTTTTGGGATAAGGCAAGAAATATTAAGACACTTTATTACTTAGAACCAGTTTATTAAGGGGGACATCACAGTGCAGAATTAAAACATTACTTCACCTTTGTCTCTTGACACAGCTGCCTAGGCTCTCAGCTTCCGACCCTCTTTGGCGTGGTCAGATGCAGAGCCTGGCTAAGTGACTTACATGGAGATATAAACGTAACAGGGATAGCCACCAAAATGCACCACTTTCAAAATTCCTGTTTTCAAGAAGGATCATTTTCTAACACATCATTTGTTCTCATCTTCAGATCTTTGGGGAATAAAATTCATGATCTTAATTTTTAAAGTCGTTCTTCATCTGTCGGCAGCATTCTTACCAATATGACTCAGCAAAAGTACATATTTTTCTTCAGAAGTTCTGTAGAAATTCAGCTACCGAAAAAATTTAACTGGTATAATCAGCATCACTCTACTGAAAGCCATTAAATTGTAATTATAGTGCTTTCAAGAAGTCAACTTGTGAAAGAGGAGCTGATTGTTTGCGTTTGTGTAGGTGACACTAATAACACTGTAGGATCCTACAAGGATTTTTCTCCTCTGACCGGCAGGGGGGAAAAGAGAACACTTCAAGACATGAGAAACTTTTATAACTTTAAGGAACCTGAAGAATAATGACTGCTCAAATTGCATGCTTTAGTGACAAAGTATTTTTAAAGCTAAGGGGGGGACCCAGAAACAACACATTTAGTTTACAGCAGGCAGGAAAACCAATCATGAATTAACATCTATCATTCCACGGCATAATAACATCTTTATCAATCTTTTAAAAAGGGTTCACTGTACTTATGAGCAATAGGGTCAAATGCCAGTGATTGCCCAAAAGGAGTCATTTCATCTCAATGCCCTCAGGTAAAACCTCTATTACTGGTAACTGCACATTTCAATCCACATCTCCTTTTAAGAGATTTATTCTAGGGAATCACTAAGACCAGGACTTTGTAAAATTTCACTTTTTGTAGTCACTGCAAGACAACATCAAACTTGTACTGAACTTGGAAAGTGGTCACTATTACACAATAATAAGCTAGAACTATCACTGCTTACAGTGGAGAGTAGTCATTTGCAGAAATATATCTCTCTACCAAGAGGTTAAATTAGCCTCCCCTCCCCCCTGTCTCCTGCAGAGGGCCATGTGTCTTTAAAAATATAATCCCAGTTGTCAACAAACTAGGACTGGTTCTCAGTCTGCTCATTCATTCAACAAGCATTTACAGAATACCTAGTATGTATGAGTCACTGTTTCAGGAACTGGTGGTGATACAGCAGTGGATAAACCCCCCACCCCCATAGATCTCCTATTTAACCTAGACTGACATAAGCAAAATAAACCAAACCCAAATTCTTTTAGAAAGGAAAGGTGTGTAACAATGTCTCCCAGGTGAACTAATTTTCACAGGAACAAAGGCCACCTCAGCTAACTCTGGATGGGAGAGGGTATGTCATAAACAAGGAGTTTCCACACACAAAGCATAAATGTGCAAACCAGACCCACTGAACAGGTGGAAGTTTCTAGCTTTCTCACAGCACATCTCTAAAGGACAACACATCTCATGCGTGCTATGTCCACCTTCTCCACACTCCGGTGAGGCTGGATGGGACAATGACTTGAACTGAGAAGATGACAAGGCCTCAGCCTCGTGACTTGGAGAGAACAGCAGTCAACGCCTGGTCACTCTAGGCCCGCTGCTCCTCCATTCACTCTTTTATTGACTTTTTGCGGATGAACTCTAGAAAATGAAGGCAGTTGCTTAAAAGTACATGAATAAGATTTAATTAAGCAAACCCACATCAGAGGCCTGGGTCAGAAGTAATGTCCTCAAGGGCACAGGAGCCCCGTTCTCAGCGAGGAGCCGGCTCTTCCATTAGGGTACAGCTACTTCTCCACCGATACACAGATAAGGTCCTCTGGAGTATGTTGAAAATGGTGTAGAATCCTACATGGGATTTTTAGTGTCTATATAAAAGAGTCTGTAGCTTTAAAAATATTTACAAGGGGGCTTACAGTCCCCCAAAGTTTAAGAACCTCTACATCAGACGCCTCTGTCTATTCCTTGTTAAAATTAAAGGTATGCTGGAACATTGTTTTCAGAATATCTGTGCCGCTCCCAGCTGCCACACTATTGTTGTGAGTCCAGTTTAGTGGTTCACTAGGGAGAAGTGAGCCAGAAACCAAGTCAGCAGCCCTTAAGTGGCCACTAAGGGCTTGTGTGTGCCCCTCATAAAGCAATGAGTGCTGATGAAAGCATTCCTCCTTGCCCTCAGAGACGGGCTCCCCCAAAGCAGTCTGCCAAGCCAACAACTCAGTGGATGGAATAATTAACTTTCAAGGCCAAGATGTGTCACCAGGTATCCACATGAACCTTTCAGAGCCATGGCTATTGCTCATGATCCACTGCACCTACCCCACAGCTGTTCTCCCTGTTTGCCTCAAGGAAGGTAGAGGGCAATTGTTCAAAATCACTATCTATGGTATTGTTTTGCCCAAACATCAACCTAGAGGATTTGTGGCTATTAAGAGATTCATCTACTTCTAGAAAAAAATATACCTATATTCTTAAAAGCAGCTATGTGAGGGCAAGTGGGGCTGGGAGAGAGAGAATGTGGCATTTCCCAAGAACGTGGAGCATTTGGTAATTTTCTAGCAGGGCTTTTATTGGGGGCAACCCTTCTCTTCTTAGTACCTGCGTATGTTTCTGTTGCCTTTTACTAGACTCTGAAGTCCTCCAACATGGGTCCTGCCTGTTTGTTTCTGCATATAGCCAAGTGTCTAGGTGATTCCTGGGACACTGCAGGCCCTATTGGAGTTCAGAAAGTGAGACTGGAAAAATGAAGGTCAAGGCCCCCAATTATCTGAACTCTGATAAAAGGATTATACATGGTAGGGCTTGGAGAGTTCAGGGTCTCCTAAAATATCCATTTTTACCATTTCAAAATACAAATTAGGGGTAGCCCATAGGGAAGATGAAGCTTTAGAAAAAACCCATATCTTAAAAAAATACATTTAAAAAATCTTTTCAAATTTTCAATAAAGAAAATAGTAGAGAATTGTGGTGGAGCATCTTGGATAGAGCAATATAAAAGTAACAAAATTAGTGACTTAGGTTACTGCCATTTCTAAGTCACTTTATAATTCAACAGTAATAAATATCATGCAATGGAGAATAATTTAAAGCACTGATTGCATCCTTGATATTTTGTCATTAGCTTTCCTCTTGAGAAACTTTCACAGAAGTACAAATAAAATCTGTTTTTCTATGTATTCTGAAAGGCCGATAGCAGCTTACACAACTTCTGTTCTTCACCAGAATGCTTTCAGATTAGGTAAACAACTCTCCCGGAGGGCCAAAAGTAAACTCTGAGCTTCCTGAGGATTACTCATGTAGGCAATGTATTAACTTTGTAAGAATGAAAATGAGAAGGACCAAATATTTAGAAATTTTGTATATAAAATGAGAACATACAATATATTTTTACATGGCAGAAATACAAAGTTTTTAACATACTATGAGTTAGCCTTAAAGATTTATGAAATAATGCTTGTGTCTGTTCTTATCCAACAATCTGTAACACTTAAGTTAAAATTATTCTATCAGTGCTAGGATGTCCTTCTCAAAAGCTCTGAATTCTGACATAGTATGAATGAAAATGCCTGTTTAGAAGCTTTGCTTAAATACAAACAAAATACACCTGCTGGCTTCAAGAACACCATATGGAAAACGTCATTTGTGTGCTCTCATCATATCAGGCCAAGTGTCCTTGACTGTAAACATTCTCGTGTTCTAATAATGCATTTGAGTAGAGTTCTGTTTCAAATGTCTTTGATAACGCCCCATAGACAACCTTTTTGAAAGTAACTGAATTAACTTCTTCTGTAATCTTAGATTTCCCCACCGGGCTCTTTTCCAAAGGCATTTTTCTTGAACTGAGGTCACTGTGGTATTGACTGAGCACCCTGTATGTTTTGTCTCATTAAGTGTTCAGTCAGATGAGCACTTGGGCCTGCTGCCCTTCAGAGCACAGTGCAGCACACAGTGGTGAGAGGGCCACAACTGGCCAAGGTTGAGAGGAACTGTGGAGGTGAGAGTGGGTGAGAGCCAAGACACCAGACTGCACCCAGCTGAGGACCCTGTCAGGCTCAGGTCAAGGCTTTTCTTGTCCAAGTCAGTAAGAGCATGTAAGAGATTCATATTAACTTATATCCTGACATGTTTACTATTATTTCATAAAACAAAGGATATCTCCCAAAGTGCTTGCTTTCTAGTAGCTCTGGGTCTTGTGGCACCATGGATACTGGAAGGTATTTTTCGGAAGCTCTGAATGGTTCTTCACTGCTCTTACCAGTCCTTCCACTTTTCATTGATGAGGACTTAACACATGTATACTTACTATAGTTTGCAATCTCCATGTTGCTTCTTGTGAGAAGGTCACAAGCCATTCTTCATAACACCTTGTTGACCATTATGTTTCTCAGTAAGACAAGCTCAATCTCTCCACCGAGACCTATTTATTACCACAGATCAGCTGTGAGCCAAACCAGTGTGTTTTAGCCAAAATGAATTCATGTCACAGAAGTCACAGATTGGAAGTTCAAGAACAAAATCATCAGCAAGAAGAATTCAGAAGTCTCTGTCGAGCATTTTTCTCCCCATTACTTGTTTCAGTTTCACTGTGTATGTCCAAATCTGTCAAAATTGAAAACAAATATTTATGAAAGGCATGTAGCAAGAAGTACCAATAAGTAACTTCTCTTCTAAAAGATCCTTCACATCTACTTTGTTTTACCATGTCTTATTCCTTAGCCTAATTTCAAAGCAGTGAGGTTAGGTCAAGGCAACAATTAAATCAATAACTCTTCATCTCTTTTAAAATACAAAGTTGGAGAACAACAGACAAAGGGATCAGAGGTACAGAAAGAAAAGCCAATAAGGCAAAATAAATAAAAGCAAGAAAAGCAATAAGGGGGGGTGCTGGGGCAGCAGGCAGAATATGAGACACAGAGAGTCAGAGAAGGAAGACAAAACAACCAGAAAATGCACAAAGTTCTCATCTTTGGAGATTTTGGGTGGCACCCATTCATTCCCTCTCCCTTCCAGTCTTGGTCTCCCCAGGGACCACACTAGGACAATGGTTCAAATGACACATGGGGTAAAGACAATTGATATTCAAAATGGACTGCTTCAGAGTATGCTGTGGCTCCACAGCTTCTCCCCTGAGAGCCAGTCCTACCTTTGAGCTCTGCCATCTGGGCTTCTCCCTTGGTCTCTGCCAACATGGGAGATTTGCCATCCATAATATCCATTTTGATCATGCCAAGGTTAGTCAGCAGTAGCATTGGGTCGATCCCCTGACCACTGCTTTTAATATTCTCCAGAACCTTAAGACACTTGTATGACTTGAGTTCACTTATATTCTCTTCCAAGAAAAGATTGTAAAGGCTCAAGTCATTGTATCCTTCAGACTTGAAATGCAAAACATCAAAAGTGGGCAGGATTTCGTACACTTTGAGAACATCTGTTTTCTGTCGCAATGGAACAAATAGTGTGTAGACAACCACAGGGGCCAGCAGCACATACACCATGAGGTTAATGAAGCTGAGCAACTGGAAGATGCCGACTGCGATGAGCTTGCACTGAAATTGATCGGGGACAGTGCTGTCATTCCTCAGAATCCCTGATTTGATGCTGCATACAAACTCGTCTGAGAGTGAGGACAGGCTGAAGTAATATCCCAGGTAGATGCTTGCTAACAGTATGACGGTGAGTGTTATCAGCCGGCAGCCAATGTACTTGACAATCAAATTACTGGAGTTTTTCTTTGTCTTCAAGTACTGTTCCACAATTGGGTACTTGAAGTGGCTTTCAGATATCTCCCACAAACTAAAAAGAAAAGGAAACAGATGAAAATAATTTAGACCCTCAAATATTGAAGACATTAAAACATCCAACAATGTTACTAAAAATTTCAAACACCCATATAGTTCTCTACCTATAACTTTATTAGAGTAGTAAGGAATAAAATTTAGGTTGAAAAAGGGAAGGAAGAAAAGAAATAACAAAACACCTTTCCTCTTAATATTTTAAAGATGGTCTAGTTTATTAAATAAGTTAATATTCAGAAATTCTTAGAATTATATCTGGAACTTAGTGTTAAGTGTCTGTTAAATAATCAGTTCCTGAGTAGGAATATTGCTTTTGTTAACTACAATTTTTTCACAGAATACCTTCTCCCACAGAATAAGGTAAAGAAATGTTCAGCCCACTTACAATACATAAACCTTAAGCAGAGAAGGTCTGGAGACACTCAGTGGGCATAGGCAAAGCTATGGGGCCCAACTGACATGGTTCAGAGCCCAGCTGTCTCACTTATAGCTACTGGACAGTGCTTCTATCTGGAAAACACAGGTAAGGGGAGGTAAATAAATGCACTTTGTTAAAAATGTTGTTCTGGGATCTAATGAGATAATAATGTACCAACACAGTGTCTAGAATATACTAAGTATTCAAAAAAGTATAGCTATTAATATTCTTATCACTACTGTTAACAACAAGAACTAGAGGAAGAATATAAGAAAAGGGACTACCAATTTGTTTTCCATTTCTTTTACAATTCTTTCTCTAATTTGGTTGCTCTAAAATCCTCTGTGCTTTTCTACTGAGGAAGCTGCATACAGTACCTTCATCTGTTGCCCCTGTGAGAACTGCATGTAAAAAGGAGATGGTAACATTTTACTCAACAAGAATGGTGTCTTGATAGGACAGGTGTTGGGAACATATGGGTGGGTAGGCTTTGGGGAGAGTGGGTGTTTCTGGCTCCCATGAACTGTCACTGGGTGGATGACGCCTCTCCCCTTCCATCTACAAGCAATGGGCGCTCTAGGTGCAGACTGGCAGAAGGGCAGAGAATGTGTACTACCAAACCTGTCAAGCTACCTGCTAGGGGCTAAGTTACCTTTGCCCTATGTTCTCATTAACACTTGGAACCGGGCAGGCACCATCTCTGAGGTCAAGGTCACGTGCACTCCTTGCAGCCTTAATTGCTCGGTTGTAAACTTTGTCAAGTTCTTCCATGATAAACTTCAAGTCTGAGCAAAGATGAGGAGCAGCTGTGAAACGCCAGAACAGGGTGGGCAGGTACAGGAGGATGGCAAATAGTAACAGGATGTAGGGGAAAAACTGAAAAACGAGAGAAAAACATGGGATTAACAGGCCCCCTGCCTGGTAGTAACAGTCACCTAATCTGCTACATGCAGCTCATTTCTTCTCATTTTGAGACAAATGTGCATGCCCATGTCACTTGTGGAAACTGGACTCATTACTTAGTGACAACGGCTTATGGCTAAATGTACCTGTCCAGGCATAACTTAACCAAAATTTAATTTGACAGATATTAATTTGAAATATTGGCATCAACACAGTGACACAGCATTTTCTTTCTAATAAAAGAAGGAAAAGAAAAAAATAAATAAAATCACTCCCATGTCCTGTAGAGAAATCTCTAAACAAAATTCCAATTAAAAAACAAGTAAATGTCACAACAGATTTTGTTTTTTGTGTCTTTTTAAAAAAATATTTATTATAGGTTTAAGAAGCAACTTTACTCTCTGGAAGCTGATAAAATGTCAAAGAAACACCTAACTTCACCCAAAACAAATTAGAAAAACTCTGGCTTTAGTGATTATCTGAATAAGACAGCTAGAAAAGCAGTGCAAATTCACAGAAATGGAAGAAACCTTTGGTGCTAGAACAAACCAGGAAGACAATCGAACGCCCTCATTTTATAGCTAAATAACCTGAAGTCCAGAGAAGCCAATCACCATGGGCAACAGAATCCTGAAGAGAGCTTCTGCATATAAGGTACACATGAAGCAGAGGAGAGGGGATTTGGAAGTCAAGGAGAGTGAGGGGTGACCTGGAGCCAGGCCCACCAGGGAAGGCTAAGGAAGACCCGACCACAGCTAGCATTGAGCTTGATTGAAATTTAGCTTTGTGTTCAGGAACAGTGAGGTCCCTCAGCCTCTAACCCTGTGTCACTGCTCATGAAATGGGCACGAATACAGGTGTGGGGAAGATTACATGAGATCACTTACGAAAAATACTTGGCATGGGACCTGGCATGTAACAGGCACTAAAACATGCCAAAACCAACAGAAGGGCTAGCCAGGTGGGTGGTTACCTTTAGCCCTCACAACAACCCAAGCAGGGCTATACAGATTGCTCCACTCCCCAAAGGAAGAGGGGAAGCTCAGAACAGTTTCTGGCCCCAGATCACAAAGCTGGTAAGCCAGAGTCACCACATGACTCCTGACATCTCTGACCCTAGAGCCACGTCTTTTGCATCCCAATATACTCTACCTCACTTTACTTTTTCTGGAAAATCTCTCCTTACCTTTGGAGTGGCCCATTTCCACAGTTCTTTGGAGTGGTACCTGGAAGAGGCCACCTCCAGCCTCTGTGGGAGTGGCCATCAGAGCCCACCCCACGGCTCACTAACTGCAGATGCACAGAAGACAAAATACAGTTCTCAAAACCCCATCACTGTTCGCCTTGTAAACACCTCCTATCTTGGTGGCCTAAGAAACTGATACTGGCACACCACTGTGAACCATGCTCCTGGCTTTTATCTGGATTTCACCAGGTTTTCCATCATCATCTTCTTTCTATTCCAAGGCCCAGTCCCAGCACCCAATGTAGTTAGTTGACATGTCTCCTGGCTGTCCTTGGTTTTGTGAAAGTTCCTTAGTTGTTCCTGACTTTTCATGGAAGCAATTTTTTTAACAGAAGAGAGATCAGTAGATTAGAGGAAGAAGACCAGGGGGAAGGAGGAGAGGAAGGAAAGGAGAGGAGCTGGGGAATGAAACTGACCAAATTATGTTATGTATATGTAGGAATATGTCAGAATGAATTCCACTATTACGTATAATTATAATGCACCAATTAAAAAGTTAATTAAAATGTTTTAAGTGTATCCATAATACATATATGTTCACAAATAAAACAGGATTACATTTATGTAAAGTTCTCAAAAACATTTTAAAAACACATGAAGGATCCACTAGATGGTCTAATAACTATCACAAATTTGAAGTAGTAAAGAATAAACAATAGTCCAGGGTATCTGTGATTTCTGTGGTAAGAATGCCACTATAGGTTGTTACATACATACAATTTTTTAGTGTTAGATTTTAGTGAGAAGTGAATGAAAAATAAAGCTTTCATCTATTTTCCTGTCCCAGCTCACAGACTCCCACATTAGGAATCCCTGCCCCAGAAAGGGGGAAATGAACAAAATGGCCCTGAAACTTTACAAAGCCCTCTTATCAATGCAGTTTTACTTTGGGGTTCTGGAATAGAGTTTCTCAAAATTATTAATCCAATTTGCAAACAGTCAGTACATAAAGTCACATGCATCAGGCTACTATATTAGTTGAATTTTGGCTGCATAATTCAGAGTTGGCTGTAAAGAGAAGCAATGCTCATTCAATCCCCGCCTACTCTGACGGTCATCCATTAGTATAAAAATGGAACTGCAATGACTGTGCTATTCACACAACTAAGAGAGCCAGGCATTTCTTCTGGGAACCACAGGGCAAATTATTTCTAACTCGGGCTTACGAAACGTTTTATATGTCACTTTTGTTTCAAAGCTATTTGAATAAAAGCATTTTACCTCAAACTGTTCTCCTAAATTAAAAAGTGACTGTTTACAGTCTGTGGCAATTTTTCTAATGTGCCCAAGCTATGCAATGTTCACTGTAATTAGAAAAACAAATATTTAAAGGTATTTCATATTGAATGTTTGCCTTTTTCCTAAATCATCTTGTACCCTGATCACCTCTGGAGGAATGTAGTTGAATACTCCATTTCTTGATTTTCCCAAATTAAACTTCTTTCCCACCATCAAAAATAAGGCCACTTTCAGTGAGTCTTTAACAAGGTAGTAACATCAATTTAACTGAAATAGAAATCCAGAAAGCATTAAATTATAGTCTTTAGAATCCTTTCATCCCAAAAAGGAACACAGAAGAGCTGCAGTGTTTTGAGAGTGCATCTTCAGGATGAAAATGGCTTTGTTCATATGCTGTTTACTCCATGTTAGGTCTGAGACACTCAGCATCTCTTAAAACTGTGATTGCACTATTTTGTATGATGTATCAGTTAGTACTGGTGCATTATAATTATAAATAGTGGAATTCATTCTGACATATTCCTACATATACATAACATAATTTGGTCAGTTTCATTCCCCAGCCCCTCCCCTTTCCTTCCTCTCCTCCTTCCCCTTGGTCTTCTTCCTCTAATCTACTGATCTCCCTTCTGTTGAAAAAATTGTTTCCATGAAAAGTCAGGAACAACTAAGGAACTTTCACAAAACCAAGAACAACCAGGAGACGTGACGACTAACTACATTGGGTGGGGGACTGGGCCTTGGAATAGAAAGAGGATGATGATGGAAAACATGGTGAAAGCCAGATAAATGTTAGTACTTCTAAGCAGAGAGACTCTAAGCAGTTGTTCCAACAATTTTCAGTCTATTTGCTTAAAAATTAATGTTGTTTCTGGAAGGGGTTATGGTTAAAACAATAGAACCTCCAGGAGGAAGGAGCCTTAAAGGTGATCTAGTACACCCTCCCTCCCTGGGCAAATCCCCATCACCCTATCTAAGGCAGAGAACTATACAAGTAGGATGAATGACTCCTCCCTAGAATGCTCATGATCTTGTCTTGTGGGCTTAAACACAGATGGGTGAATTTACTCAAAAAACACCTCCTGGGCACCTGCTTTGTGCCATGAAGCAGACAGAAGGCATGAATCCCTCTGACCAAATACACAATTTGTTCCAAAATCACAAAGGATGAAGAATTGAATAGCTAAAGCACACAGCTAATGGCCCTAGAATGTGTAGATACTGAACACTGAGAGAATAGAAAATTTCTGGGGAGGTCATAGAAACTTCATAAAAGGGTAACTAACTCCTGAACTATGTCTTAAAGTATAGGTCAGTGATAAAAAATAAAAACAAAGATAAAACAAAATCTTACTGTGTTGAGATTCAGTCACTGGATTAGAAACCATTCTAATTTCTATGACTTTGTCTTATTAATGACATCTGTCATTAATAGACTCTATTTCCAAATAATATCACATTCTGAGGTTCCAGATGGACAGATGGACATGGTTCCAGAACACTCTTCCAGTCTCACTTCTTTCTACTTACTTGTCGGCTTGTTTGTTTATTTTCCTGTCTTGGATGGCTGAGAATTCAGAGGAGAGAAAGGCTTCTGGGTAGGGGAGGGCAGGTTCCCAAAGAGCAGCAAAGGAGGAGACTTCCCTCAGGACTGCATGAAAACTGAATTTGAAGCAGGGAGTTCCCTCCATTGAGTCTGGTCAACTGGTGGTGGTGGATGTCTTTAGGATTCTAGATCAGGGGTCAGCAAAGGTTTTCCTTTAAAGAGCTCAAGAGTAAGTATTAGAGGCTTTGTGAGCCATACAGTTTCTGCTACAACTATTTAACTCTGCCATTATGGTATAAAAGCAGTCACAGATAAAGTATAAATAAATGGGGAAAGCTGTGTCGAATAAAGTTTTATTTACATAAAGAGAATGGGTTTGGTCTGAGCATGGGTATCAGTTTGCCAACCCTGGCTCTGGATTCTTGCTTCTCAACACAGACCCAGTTACTTCAGTTATCTCCTAGGAGGCTGTTAGAAATGCAGAATTGGAGGCCCCATCAGGCCTACTGAAATGCAGTCTACATTTCTACAAGATGCTGAGCTGATGTGCATGCACACAGAATTTGAGAAACACCAGTCTGCAACAGTTGACACCCATGTTGGACTCCAATCTAAGCTGGTAGCAGCAGAATCTTCTGGGAAGCTGATGACATTCCCAGAGATTCCAACCTAATGGTCTCGAAAGGACTCAGGACCCTGTATTTTCATAAGGCCTCTCAGATAATGCTAAGGTTTGGAAACATGACTGGGAGCCTCAAGGACTCTTCCAACTAAGTTTCTGTGAAACTACTTAAGAGAAATAAAGGAAGATTTGCCCACTTTGTTAACATTTTTTGTGTGTGTTCTTGTTGGTTTTGTTTTTCAGTTTTTTGTTTCAGACAGAAATATTGCCAATAGTTGCCTATATTCTAAACTTGAACAAAGCAAAGAACATTGAGATAGAAAGAGAGAGAGAAAGAAAGAAAGAGAAAAAGAAAGAAAGAAAGAGAGAGAGAGAGACAAAAAGGGTCAATAATAAAGCAGTCCCAGAGCACCACCTGCTGGTGTTTCTGAATGCACCCACATCTCCAGTAAAGACCTCTCTCTAGCACTACTGGAGGCCATCAGCACTGAATGGAGAGAGGAAGGAGGAGCAGAAAAGGAACAAAATAATGATGGAGACAGAGAGTAATTATATTATTATACTGTAATTATACCAGTGCCATAAGCTCTCCACACTGATTCTCACTTCCATTTTACATTGAATAATGTCTTTGGTAGATTTGAATCTCCAGGTTTTAACTTCCACAGCAGAACTGAACCGAGGAGTGTTTAAATACATGTGCCTTTAATCCCCTGTTCTTAGACTGATCTGGAGAACTAAGTCTGGTCCTGTGTAACGACACACAAGCTACCTTTCTGCATGTGCGTTCTGAGCACCCATCATGTGCTATGCTTTATCCCAGGGCATATGATGAACAAGACCTGGGCATAGGCTGTCTGCATGGACTTACAGACCTCTGAATAAAGAATTTACAAAGTAGAAAGGGAAGGGGGAAAAGGCTGGTGCTGCCACGGGGACATCTGGAAGGTCTGATGACAGAAAGCCGAGAACTTTCTCATGCCAAGCTTTCATTTTCTCTGAAAGCAGTGGGGAAGTCTTCAGAGGGCAGGAGGTGGAGGCAGGGCATGGGCTGATTGACTTTAGTTCCAGATAACCAGTTTGGAGGGAGGAGGCTGTGGGAGTACACGAATGAAGTGAAGAGGAGGTGCAAGTCCTTGGAGATGAGACAGAGAATGGGCGTCAATGTGCCACGCGGGAGGACCCAGAAGCCACCTTGGGATGGTGAAGGAAGTGTCCCTATCAAAGTCCTGCATGAATGATGAGGGGGTGACTGAGAGGATGACAGTAATAAGGAGGGGAGGAAGGTGCAGTCAGCATTAAGAACATCTAAGGAGATAGGCTTCTATTGAAGGAGGAGCAATAAGGGTAAGAAACAAGGATATGGGAAGAAAATACAAATACCATCATCACCCTGAACTAGGGACCTCCTGGTCAACTGTGGGCTCCCTCCCTGGGTACAGCTAAAGCTTACCAACTGGGAACTTTCACCCACAGGTGGGTCCAGGTTTCTAAAGCCACAGAAGTTAAACCTGTACCTTTTCACATGTGAAAAACATTTGAAATTTGAGAGAGACACTGTGCCCTCTGCCAAGTGGCTGTGTGAACTCAGACAAGGCATTCACTGCTCTGGCCTCATCTCTATGCAAGGAAAAGCTTGAAGAGAAATGACCCCAACAGCCTAAGTCTGCTGAATGTGGAGAGGCCAGAAGAAGAACAAAGTAAAAATCTTTTTCAACTTGAAAAAGAGAAACAAAATGTGGTGTAAACGTACAAGAGAATACTATTCAGCCTTAAAAAGGAGTGAAATCTTAATACAAGCTACAACATGGATGGACCTTGAAAACATCATGCTAAGAGAAAGAAGCCAGACACAAAAGACAAATGTATGATTACCTATATGAGCTACCCAGAGTAGATAAATGCCTTTTTTTTGATACTAGAAATTGAACCCAGGGGTGTTCTACCACTGAGCTACACCACCAGCACTTTTAATTTTTTTTAGTTTTTATTTTCTGACAGGATCTCACAACTTAAGTTGCCCAGGCTGGCTTTAAACTTGCAATCCTTCTGCCTCAGTCTCCCTAGTAGCTGGGATTATAGTTGTACACCACTGCACCTGGCTTAGAGTTGACAAATTCTTAGAGACAGGAAGTATAGTGCCAATTGCCAGGAGCTAGGGAAGGAGCAGTTGTTCAATGGGCATGTGGTATGGGGTTTCAGTCTGGGAACACAAAAGAGCTTGGATGATGGATAATGGTGATGGTTATACAGCAACATGAACTAAAGGTACTTAATGTCACAGAAAACTATGCCTAAAAATGGTTTAAAAAGGTAAAATTTTATGTTATGTATATTTTATAAGAAAAAAAAGAGAAACTTGGAAAAAGATCAATGCAGGAATAAAGGACTGTGATTACCAACTGTGGCCTGGCTACGAAAGCCACACTAATGTTCACATCTGGCAGAGGTTTATTCATCTAATTAGGCTGAATCTTGATTTCTCTTCATCCACCTGTATTAGTTTCTTAGGGTTGTGACAGCCAAATCCCACAAACTAGGTGGCTTAAAACAACAGAAATTTTTTTCTCTCACAGTTCTGGAGGCTAGAATTCCAAAATCAAGGTGTTGTCAGGGCCCTGCTCCCTCCCAGACCCTTCCTCATCTCTTCCAGAGTTCCCTATGGCAGCACAGCTCCAAGCTCAGCCTCAATGGCCACATGGCCATCTTTTCCCCAACTGTCTGCACATTGCTATCTCTCTCTGCACGTCATGTTCACATTTTTTTCTTTGTAAGAGGACACCAGTTGTACTGGATCAGGGGCCCATCCTACTCCAGTATGGCCTCATGCTTACTTATTACACCTTCAACAACTCTATCTCCAAATAAGGTCATGTTCTAGGGTCCAGGGGGTGAAGAGTTCAACATATCTTTTAGGAGACAAAATTTACCCTATGACATCCTAGCTGTAGAGTTTATCTAAGTTGCAGTCCTGACCTCACTCACTGTCTTGGCAACATTCAACACAGGTTATCATATTGACAGAGGACTGCTTTACAGGATCCCCTGCCCACCTTCATACAGCACACCCTTCTCCTCCTCCTCTCCACCCACAACTCTCTATCTCTTCTATCCCATCAACTATCCCCTCTTAGACTTCACCCCACTTAAACTCACTCCCTTGGAAACCCCTCTAGTCCCACAGTTTTCTATGTCATCTACCTCCTGAAAGACCACTGTATGTATAGCTCCAACTCACCCTGTGATCTCCAGATATCACATCCCACTACATACTTGGCACAATCCTGTGAGCATCTCCGATTTAACACACTCAAGCAGGACTATTGGGTTGTCATTCAAAACCTGCTCCTTCATCAGGCTTCATCAAAGCAGTGCCTGGCCTCACCTCCACCCACTGCTTGCAATCTCGATTATGTCCTGGATTCTAATCTTTCTCTTTCTTCCACATCCCATCAGAACATTTTGTTGGTTCCACCTTCTAAGACACCAGGAACCTACCTACTTCCTAACACCGCCACTGTTACTGTTTTAGCCCATGGGTTAGCAAACTGCTGCCCCTGAGCCAAATCTGTTCACAACCCATGCTGTACATATTATTTAACTTGGCAGAGATGAATAGCCACAACAGTGACTGTGTAACTTAGAATGACAAAAAGACTCTGCCATCTGACCCTCCAGTCTGCTGGACCCAAAGTCTGCTGACCCCTGGCTGAAGCACTTGATATCACCTTTCACCATCCTTCAATGTTATCTTCTAATCAGCAGTGAGACATCAAGTGTTGCTTTTTTTTTTTATTTTATTTTTTTATGTGGTGCTGAGGATCGAACCCAGTGCCTCACGCATGCTAGGTGAGCACGCTACCACTGCGCCATAATCCCAGCCCCTCAAGTGTTGCTTTTTATTTGTTCTGTGCCTTCTCAGAAATACCAGCATCTCTTCCCTTCTGTTCCCTGATCAGAACCCTATCTCTATGCCTAATTAGTGGTTCTTTTCCTGCCTCTACTCCTTCCTGCACACCACTCTAAGGATGAACTAGAACCCCAAGGTTTATCCTACTCAGGCACTTGCAATGGCTCCCATGTTCCAGCATTTAGCCTGCATACCTCATTACCTTCCACAGCTCCACTATAACCTAGCCCACTTTCCAGTCAGTCAAGGCCCCGTTGCTCCTCAACAGGACAGGCCTCTCCCAGAACCTGCTGTACCTTCCCTGGGCAGTGCCTTTGAGCTGGCTGAACCCCACACTCCCAGCCTCTTCTCTATCTTCTTACTCCATCAGCATTTGAATTTGTTCAGAACTGTCCTATTCTAAAATCTCTCTGAATCTCAACCTTCCCTCCAGTTATTACCTACATTGTTATTCACTCTTCTACTTATTGGGAAGAGAGATTTTCTACAAAGGAAAAAAAAAAAGAAAGAAAGAAAGAAAAAATGAAGAAATTGTCTATTTTTATCATTTCCTTTCCTCACCTCCCATTCACTCTTCACCCACGACCATCTGGCTCCTACTTCCGCACTAAAATCTCTCCTGCCATGATCACCAGTGATTTAATTAAATCCAATAAGCTCTAGTCCACCCTGATCACAGTGGCAGAGACTAACAGAGCTTGTTGCTGTATCTGGAAACACCTTCCTTGGTTTCTAGAATAACCACACTCTTACTTTTCTATCTAGCTTTCTGATTACTCCCTCTCAGTATCATCTTATGTGTTTGCTTTGCCACCAAACAGTGTGATCCCTGAGGAAGGGACCATGTCTCTTGGCAACTCTCTGCTGTCAAGCCCTAGCTTACCGAGGGCCTTCAATGGATGTCAGCTAAAGAATCTTTATGACACCTACTGTTTTCAGTTTGAGAATTTCTATTTGATTCTTTTATAAAGTTTCCAGCTCTGTGAAATTCTCCACAGTTTCATAAATCTTTAAACCCATTAGTAATGATTTAAAACGGGTGTCTGATGTGGATTTCCTATAGGTCTGTTTCTATTATGATTTTTCCCTTGGTTTTCCTACATATCTGAATCTCTGAATTGAGTTCTTAACACCTTATATGAAAAACCAGAGTGCAAATCTGTACTATAGATAGTGACAACTTTTTCCAGAGAGGACTCATTTTTTCTTCTGGCAGGCAGGCAGACCATAGACATTAGCAATGCCAGATCTTCATTCTAATGGCACTGAAATGATGCAAACCAGGATTCTAGTTCTTGTGAGGGCTGGTTTAATTCTGGATCACCTCTTGCTCCCAAAGAATGGCATTTCAGGGTCCCAACCTCCAAATGCAGTAGATCCTGACTTCAATTTCTGATCCCAGCCCTGTGAATCTGGAAGAGCTCTGCTCAGAAGCTTAGGTACATCCATCCAAACAAGCTAATCTCCTATCACCAAAAAGAACTTCTTAGTCTCTCCTGGATGTCAGGTAACCCAAAGCTTGACTACCCACTGACTGCTACTACATCCCCCTTCCTTGATGGCAGGAAAATGGGCTGAGAACCTGCAGACCTGAGTTCTTGTCTGTATAGCTGGAAACTAGTCTTCACTCTTGGGCCTGATCTCTCAAGGTTCCTTTACATGTGAAATGCATCTGGATAAAAATCTTTTGAGTTTCTTCTTGTCCCAGAAGTTTCACAATCATGAATATTGCTGCAAGCTCTTAAACTAAACAATTGCAGTTATACAATCTTCTTCTGTGGCTGTATTAATCCCCAAACCAGTAGCTGGTTACAATTCTGCACTTCCATAACTGCTCATAATACATGGCCATAATCTTCCACAGCATGGACTGAGATTTACAACGCTGTCCAACTTCTGGGCCTGTGCCTATTTGTGCTGCAGATTCTTATGTGTTGCCTTGGCTACAAAGCCAAGCAAAGCTGGCAATGATTCACTCAATGGCTCAGCTGAACAGCAAAGAGAAAAGCCCAACCCAAATACAGACAGGAGTCACTGTAGGGCACCACAATGCCAAATTGCATACAATAAACAAATATGATGGAAAACAGGCCTGAGTTACAGCAAATTGCAACTGTTCTTTTTAAAAGGAAGGATAGTGACTGGTCATCCAGCAGTAGCTTAGAGCAAGAAAGAGTCAAACAGAACTTCAGCCTTTGGCTTTTCAGAGCTAGGATTGTGCTTTCTTCAGTGAATGAGAATACCAGAAGATACACTATTGTCTTCTTGTTTCATGAAGGACAAAAGAACCAGGGATTCTGAAACAAAGTCCTCCCTTCCTATGTACACAGAGAACCTAATGTAGTTACTTCATTACTCAGAATGTTTTTCACAAACTTGCTAACTCTAGCCCAGCTTCTGTGCTTCCAATCTCTGTATGCTACTGTTCCACAGCACTCCCCTGACCACAGAGCTCCTGACCTGCTTCTCTTCTCTACAGGACACAGAACTTGAATACTGATGTCTCTTGTATAGTATCTCTCCTTCTTTGTAATGCCTGGACCCATCAGAAAGCAAAAGAATCTATTCCAAAAGCTGTGCTGCACTCCTAGGAGTCACCACTAGGCTTCTGGATGCTCCAATAACACACTGGCTAGAAGCAACCAAACTCTATGTTGGTCCTTACTTTCTCCAAGATAACCTGCATGTGATAGAAAAGTCACTGGTGAAGGAGTTATGCTGCATCCTGGCTCTGCCACTACCAGCCCTGCTCTTTCAAACATTCAGAATGTACTGAGAACCTACTAGGGGCCAGACATTCTGTTGGGCATTAATGGAAAGTGATGGAGACCTACAAGGTGGTTCCATTATAGAGCTAACAATCCAAAAAGCACCTGTGTTCCCTTCTGCTATGTGAAACTGCAGGACCACGGAAGCTCTGAGATACCTTTTGACTTGAAAGTGCTGTGATTTTATGATCTGAGAAACAGTTGGCCATACCTATCTGCAAGGCTGTGGATGAGCATAGCCTCCCTGGGCTTCCACTTGCACATCTATAAAACGAGCAGGACAGATTGGAAAGTTTCTCCATTACCTTATGCAGCCACAGTGGAAGGTTTCCAGACTCACTCTGCAGGGAGTTCTTCTGTTGAACAGCAGCCCAGCAATAAGAATCTACAAAGGCAGCCTGACGCCAGGAGAAAGAACTTGGGGAGAAACAGCTTATTTGGGTACCTGAGAAAGCAAAACAGATTGTTTGGAATGAATTAAAATGCAAGAACCTGGACCATACTACCCCCCTCTATGGCAGGAAATTAGCCAACAAGACCTTGTGGCCCAGGGCAGAGGTGTGTCCTCCCTGCTCACAGCAGGTCCAGGGACAGGCACTGAGCCTCCCCTTGCAGCCACTGGCCCAGGATGCTCCCTATCGCCATCAAGCACGCATGAGGTAGGTGTGTCACAGGCATAGGGACCAGCTGCTGGCCCCCTCACAGGCACAGTCTCTCCCACAACCTGTGCAGCATGGAGAGTTCTAAGTGTCTGGGGTCTGACATAAATTGTATTTAAACCTGACTCTGCCACTTATAACTGAGTAACCCATAAGTCACTAGACTTCCAAAGCCTGAATCTACAAAGTAGGATTGACATTAACATCTACATTATAGATTTGCTGTGATGACCAAAAAAGGAGGGTAGTTGCAACAGCACTGATTACAGCATCTGATCCCCACTAAGTGCTTGGTAAGTGTCATACTTTTCTAGGTAAAGTAATGAGCAGATTCTGGTATTCCTTTAAAGACTAGAGCATGCCTGCCATTCTGCCTTCCCACCCCATGGAGGGGCAGGGACAGTCCACCAAGCTAGACTTCCCCAAACTTTGGCACATAAAAGGTCTTAAAGGGTCACCTCCCCTGGGGAAGTGTCTCCTGCACACTTGTGGCAGAAGAGGGAAAAAGGGGATGTCACCAGAAGAGCAGATGCTTACAGTAGGAGGAGGTGCATGGAAAGGTCCCTGAGCACCTCTTCTTCCTTAGCAGAGACCTTCATGACCATAGACATCAAGAACTTGAGATCCTGCATTTTTAGCAATCAGGAAGGCAGAGGGCTCAGGGCTAACCTCACTTTGCTTAACATCACTTTGCTTTTGTATCAGTGTGACTATCAACGCTTCCTATGTATCACCCACCAAGGCGTAGGAGTACAACAGTAACACAACAGGAGACGGCCAGTCCTCTGGTTACAAATAGATTGCTTCTGGTAAATTTATTGATAAGCTGCCTGCTTGGGAACATCTGTCCAAATACTTATTCATGGAAATGAACAATGCCACTAGAATTTCCTGAAAGCCTGTCCAAACCAAAATGCTCCTCAAGTAAAGTCCTCATAGTGAATTAATTAACATTCTTTCTGTAGGTAATGATGCTTCTAGCTCTGTCATGGGATCTCAGGGACCCTCCTCAAGGCAACGGTACGAACTCTTGGAGTAGAAAAATTAAAAGTGCTAAATATTTTATACTAAAGTTTTTGCAAAGGAAGAAGGAAAATAAATATAACTGAGATGAAAAAGAGAGAGAGAAAAAGAGAGGGTGAATATTGAGGACATGTTGAGCTGCCCAGGAAATGTTCTTCATCTTTAATAGGCCAGGAAAAACAAAAACAAAAAACCTGGAGGCAACCAATATTCACTGGATACCAGCCAACCCTTTCCATCATTACCATATTTAAGTTTCCCAGACTAATGGGGAGAGAGAGAGAGATCTATCTCCCTTTCTCCTTGGAGGGGACCAAAGCTCAAGAGTAGTCAGTAATCTACTTGTCTCAACATTTGTTCCAAAGCTGGTCACTCCAGCAAGGCCACAAAGGAAGAAGGACCTGTACTTAGTTTTGGTGGGCACAGGGTGGTCTCAGCAGGTGGTTCCTCCAAGTCACCAGGAAGGGGAGAGCTTCTTGGAGAGGGTCAAGGACAAGCTAAGAAAAGAAACATCAAGAGGCTGGGGTTGTGGCTCAGTGGTAGAGCACTTACCTGGCACATGTGAGGCACTGAGTTCAATCCTCAGGACCACATAAAAATAAATAAATAAAATAAAGGTATGATATCTGTTTACAACTAAAAAACATTTTAAAACAAAACCAAAACCAAGAGAAGACTGTCAGAAGCATGCAAAGATCACATGCCTCAGCCCCAGAAGATGGGGAACTGTCTCAAATCCCCCACCTCAGATTACATCTCCCTGCTTCATGAGTCTCAGTCCAACCCGGCTAGCTTTGGCAAGTGGATGGAGCCAGATCAGGAGTTACCACCGCCATATCAGGAACAAGTTCCAGTTCCAGTTTATCATCCAACAACTAACCAGACTTGGCTGGCAACTCAGCTGACTGAAGAGGAACAAATTAGGATAGCTCAAAGAATAGGCCTTATATAGCATCTGCCTAAAGAAATTTATGACTGTGGAAGAGATGGATCAGAGAAAAAGATCCAGGAGTGTGTGATCTATATGATGGACTTTGTTTATGGGGACCCAATTTGATTTCTGCTGTGTATGCACATCCATTGCCTGGACTGTATAGATGACTGGTTGATGAGATCCTTCATGTGCCCCTCCTGCATGGAGCCAGTTGATGCAGCACTGCTTTCATCCTATGAGACTAACTGAGCCAGGGTCTCTCTTCTGACTTCAAATAAACCATCATTTTTGGTGGTTTTGATCTTTTGTCACTGAGCCCAAAGAGCCAGGGATTAGGAATTGAGATTATGCACAAAAAGTTTCCTAAAAAGTCCTGGATGGCTGCAGATGTTGAGGAAAGTATGTGATATTTTAGAAACCTGGGGGGTGGAGAGGATGATATTTTTATGTAAAGTCTTGACCCAGTGTTTAAAAATATAGTTGTATTTAGATCTTGTTATTGCTCCAGTACATAGAAATTGTGAAAAGTGTTAAAGTAATTGTATATGTTTACATTGTGTGTATTGAAGATTAGGAAAAAGATTGTGGTTATTTTTCCTAAATAAAATAATTTTCTTCTCTCCATCAAATTCTTTTCTGAAGTTACTGGCATTTGGGTCAAGGTTTTATTAAAAGCTACATTTTATAACACAGGCACAAAAAAATAAAAAAGCAGTTTTAAGCTTGTTTGCACAGTTCTTTGTTTTCATTGGAAATGGAATTCATTGCCTTTGGTCTTTTTAAATAGTGTATTATCGTTGGGGCTGGCTCTATGCTTGAAAATCATTTTATTTATGACCTGTTGTAAGTGCTATATTCTGTTTGCAGTTAGAAAATGCAGAATTTTAAGTGATCTCCTAGCTTGTAAGCAAACTGAGATGCACTATCCCTTTTTTATTAAAAGTGAGTCAATGTGTCAATAAACCAACTCAGCAAAGTGGGAAATATTACCCTTCCCTATGTGTTTTATCTAATTCTTTTGGTTGTCAATATGGTGATAAATGAAACTCAAGGTAAATTTTAAATATTAAGATTTCTGATTTATTGAGCTTGAATTATACCACCAAGCCTATATAAAAATGAAGGTGGCACCATGGTAAAACTTAATGAGAAGTAGTTTCTCAGTTGTAATAATTTTGATTTCTCTTTCTTGTGATCTCCTTCCCTATTGTCTTGAACCATAGCAAAAGGATACTGCATCTCTCATTACTGTAGTGATAAGGTTATTGAAAGTTATATAAACACATCTCAGTCTCTGTTTCTTGGAAAGGTATCTGTTAAGTCCTGCTAGGTGACTGACAAGACTAAGTAGGGAGAATAAAGATAAATGTGCTTCATGTTTTGCACACAAATGCAGAATTTGTATAACCACATGATTTCAGAGTGGTGATCTCAAAAAGGAATTTCTCCTTTAATTTTTCTTACAGTTAATGTAAGAATACTCTAAATCTCTAAGCTTCTGAAGTGTTAGAAGTAGAGATGGCCTAGTAAAGATGTAGTAGTAATGTTTATCCATTTAGCATGTGTTTATTTTTCCTTATGTACTCAAGGTGATTTATTTGTTCAGCTCAGTGATATTACAGCTAAAAAACATTCATTAGCAAAAGGAGAAGCAGTCTCTACTTAACAAAGGAATCAGAAATGTTTCTTATTTTTGTTGAGTTAAATATTTGACTCTAACACTTTTCTACATACAAAATATAAGTTCCTTAAAGATTCTTTATAATTGTATTATAGAAGAATTTAGTATGTCATAAGTACTTACTTTGACACTCAACTATAGTAGCCATACGTTGTTTAATTTCCTTATGAGCACCATGATGGAAACACTCAAATGAATTTGAGAAAAATTGAAAGAAATTAGATTATCAGGTTCTATTAAATTGTTAATGTATCTTGCTTAAATTTCTGTTCATTAATTTATATCCATCCGATTATACAAAGTAAATTTGGAGGAAATAGCTGAAGTTGTGCAATATTTTTAGTGATAATTATTTTTTATTCTTGTGTTTTCTACTTAAACATGATGTCTATGTTATCCAGTATTATAGTCAGACTTTTTTTCTAGATTGTCAAAATTGCTAAATGAACTTTTTTTTAAAATCAGTTTCCATGCTGAAGTTAGTGTTTCTTTATTATAAGGCTTCTTTTACAGAAATTTGGCAATATTGAAGGAACTAGTATTAAACAGAATGATTTTGAGGGTACTTTGTATTTGATTTTGTTCTCCACATACCACGTTAAAATCCATCAAGTTAGGCTTTTACTGAGTTGTTAAATAAAATTATAATACAGAAGGAAGGAAGGAAGGAAGGAAGGAAGGAAAGGAGGGAGGGAGGGAGGGGGGGGAGGGGAGGGGAGGGGGAGGAAAAAAACATCAAGCCCCAGTACTAGATACTGAACAGGAAACTAAGTCAAGGAAGTCAAGTCCAGGGAGGGGCAGGATCCAAGTCAAGAGTGAAAAGCAAGAGCAAAGGGAGGACACAGCCGGAGGGTACAGTGGACGGGCACATGCTGGTTAAACAGCACTGCCTGCACCCATGACAGTCTGCCTAACTGGATAGATACTGTTTCAGAGTGGCTACTGCTGCTATTGGGCTGGGAAGCCTGGCACTTGTACTACCCTGACTGGTGCCTCCAGATGTACTTCCATATCCTCTACCTTATTTACTCTTAAAATAATAACTGGAAGATAAACAAACTGGTGTTTACATATTTTTCTAGTAGTCTTCCACTAAAAAGAACTTCCAGTCTTTTTTAACTCCACCCATTTAAACTGCAGCCAGAAGACTCATCCTAAAGCATTATTCTGACCTTGACACTCCTTGGCTCAACATTGCCCACAGGTCCTCCCAACCCAGGGTACAAATCTAAACCAATGCTCCAATTGAGCTCAATGACTGTGGCATGTACAGGTCTGACATGTTTCCAAACCTGTGCCTTTTCTCACACTACTCCCTCAGCCTGGAGGGCTTGCCCTTCAAAATCATTTAAGTCAATGTCCCATCCACACTGGCTCCTTCAATGAGCCATCTTTCCTATCCCACCTCAGAGGTCACCTGATCCATGAAGCTTCCTCCGCACTCACCTTCCCCAGAACTTTGAAGCCATCAAAAATGTGCAGAAAATCACCTTGAACCATGTCCCACAAATACCTACATGTATCTTATCTCCTCTAGTAACATGGAAGTCTTTCACAGGCAGGACACATCCCCATCTCTCACAACTTCACACACCATCCTGTGCCAAACATATCTGTCTGGTACTTTAAAAGTTTCAAAGTACTACCATACATAAGTAATGTCTCAATTAACATCCAAGTATTCACCATCCCATTGGGCAGTTGGGAAAACAGCACTGTGAGGGCCTCCAGCCAGGCTTCAAGAGGCCATGCACCAGCTGAATGCGCACTCTAAGGTTTCTGGTAACAGCTTCAGTGAGACGCACTGCTTTTCACAATGCACAGAAGAGGTGAGTTTGGGGTTTACACCCTAAAGGGCAAAGAACACTCCCAGTTGGCTGAAGTGTTGAGACAGTTATGGGACGTACACTCATTCGTCTGGTCAAATATAACAAAAGACCATGCAATAGAAATGGGTGTTCAACGGGCTCAGTGGAGGTAGTCACAACATCTGCTGAGTGGCCTGGACCACTAGTCTCTCCTGAACACCCTCCAGCTGCCTCCATTTGGAGCCCAGGGCGTAGTCACATCTTCTTGAGTGGCAGCCCAGATGATACTTCATGTAGCCTAGACCTGTACTTGTTGCTGTCCTACAGCAGTTGGTAGAGAAGCAGAGAGCAGCAAAGCCTGAGGAAAAGCAAGACCAAGGGCAGAGAGATCAGAGAGCCAGACAGGGGCTTCTCAATGCCACCAACACCAGCATAGGGCCTCTCCACTCTTGTCTATTTGCAGTAGGAGGGATTCTGGCCTACTTTTTCTACTGTCCCTCTTTTGGTCTCTTGCAAGAAGCCTTTTTCAGTTCTTAGGCATTACTGACACTGGGCTGGTCAGAAGGGCACTGAAGATGTGCGAGGTCTGAGAGAGACCACAGCTGCCTTCTGATAAACATGCTCACCCTGCCTCCCAGGACCCAACCCAGGCAGCAAGTTTCTGTGTTGCTTCCACTTGAGAGTGCTGTGGAATAGCATAGGAATCAGGCCCCGTCAGAGTTAATGAAACCATCAAAATCACAAGTCTAACAAATATAAGAACAGGAATAGTGAGATCTAGTTAACTAGCTGGAAAAACTTCAGAGGAACTTGCAAATGGAAGCTATTCTAAGCTAATTGAGATTGCAGGGAGCAGCAGATGGTTGCTAAGGGGACGGACCCATGCAGTGTACTTTTACTCTCATATGAGGGAACTGAGGCACTGAGATCCCCTGGCTGGTGAGAGACAGCTGGGACATCCACTTGGGCCTGCATCTTTACTTCCAAACCCAAGAAAGATGAGGCAAAAAGGCACAGGTAACTGAAGAAAACTGGGTCAGACCGGGGAAATGAGAAGACACAAAGCAAGGGAATTTCTTGGAGGAAAGAAAATCAGTCCTGGGGTTGCTTTTCTGGGAGGCACAGAGGCAAAACACAAAATATAATAATGATTATATCAGTAACAGTCATTAGGATCCACACGATATTTTAAGACTCTACAAAATGTTTCATTTTTTAAAAACAAATCTATTCTGTTCACTTCATGTAAATTACACAATATACACACACCCCTTGTACATATGGGATCCAGGTAGATCATAAAACAACCTACAAAGCACTGAACTTGAAAGGATTGTCTCTACTTAAAGACTGCCAAAAATTTGAAACTACTCTACTATAAACCCGTGAGTTCAATGAGAACAATCACATAAAGAAGACCATGAATTTGTGGTGTAGAGAGAAGGGATGAGTAATGTTTGGTTCTTAAAAATACACAAAACAGCAACAAACCTTAGGACAATGAAGCAGGCCCAAGTCTGCTTAAACTAACTTTGACTCCAACACAGGAAGATCAAATGACATTTGCCCCAGAAGATTCTTTCCTATCAAATACTCATAGATCCCAACCATCACAAAGTACAATAAAATTACAAGAACCTCATGATAACTTCTCTTGCTAAAAAAATAACCCATTCCTCCCTTTCTACCCTCCCAGCAGATTTCTACCCAAACCCATCTCCAACTTTAAACACAAGAAAATTTATATATCCTTGAAGTCCCTAATTGTCCATGACTGCCTCCACTTCTTCTTTGCAGAAAATGACTCCAAGGCACAGATGTATTTCAAAATAGTGAGGAAATACAAGTACTCTTTACAGCCCAAACTAAAAAACAGAACTGAAATAATTTCCTTTCTCTTTAAACCAAGTTGGTTCACTGGGTCCCTTTTTTCCACAGCTGAGCTGACTTTTTTCCAAGAGAACACACCCAAGCTAACAACTGCCCCTCTGCTAAGATGGACACAATCAATACTATTTTATAGAGTTTCCAAGGAGTCCTGATACTTCACCAGCCATCACCTATTATACAGAACAAAAAACAACTGCTCCCTGTCTTAGAATACAGGCCTTCTCTCATGGATTAGACAAGGCCCTGTCAGTATAATACCAACCACACAGTCCATGTGTGACCACATGGTCCCACAGCCAGAGAAGAAGCCACAAGGTGGTGAGCCTCAGCAGGGAGCCGACCAGACTCCTTTAATCCTATGAACAATGAGGGACAGCATGGCTTGCTAAGTACCAAAGCAGAAGAGGAAACTGGACTGTGAGGATAGCCACAAACCACCACGAGACCAGGCTTACATATGTGGAACAGACAGACTGGGAAACAAAGGGCTAGTCCGAGGGATTTCTAAGCAAAGTCCAGTCCCCTAGCACACCAGGAAGGTCTAAGCCACACAAAAGAAGAACTTGAATAAATCTAGTAAAAGCAAGTAACATTTCCATGACTACTATGGGGTGAAATTGGGCATAAGAAGGACCCAGCAATACATTAAAGATGCAAAAGAGGATTAAATGTATTTCAATTTTTAAAAAAAAATTTGCCATCTGAGATTAATATAGACCTAAGAGTCGAAAGCCACATTGATATTGACATTGTGCTGAATTTACCTCGTGTTTTCATTTTATTTTTTTCCTTTTTAGATGGGGTCCCACAATGTTGCCTAGGCTGAACTTGAACTTCTGGGCTCAAGTGATCTTCCCACCTCACCCTCCTGAGTAGTTGGGACTACAGGGGCACACTCTCATGCCCAGTTTACCTTTTTTTTTTTTTTAATTAAACATTCATTTTGAAAAATTCTCACACTTACATAAAAGTTACAAGAATATTACAACATCACATACACTCAAGGTTTAGATTCAACCCACATCAACATTCCGCCACACATCCTATGTATATATGATAAATAAATTTTATTTTTCTGAACCACTTAAAAGTGCTGCTGACATCATGACCCTTTACTATCACAACTGTGAATCCTGTAAGAATGATCTTCTAAGAACAAGGACATTCTCTTAATCCAGTGCAAAGACCAAATTGAAAATAGCATATGTGGTACAGTTTGCTACCTGTACAGGTTGAATATCTCTTATTCAAAACACTAGAGATCAAGTGTTTTAGATTTTGGAATATTTGCATGGACTTTATTGGTTGATCATCATAATCCAAAAATCCAAAATCTAAAATGCTCTATAACCTAAAACTTTTTGAGCATCATCTTGGTGTTCAAGAGTTTCAGATTTCAGATTAAATATGCTAAACCTATATTCAGATTTTTCAAACTATTCTTTACAGAAACTTATTTTTCTTTAACCAGAATCCAGTCCTGACCACACAATGCATTCAGTTGTTATGTCTTTTTAGTTACATTTTCTGGAATGGCAATAATCCCAAGGAAGGGCTGTGGGTCCTCCTCAGGACACCACCTCGGGAGTCACTGAGCAGATAACAGTTTCCCCATGACTGCTGATCTCATCTATCACCATAGTCATTTGGCTAAGGTGCCATCCACCAGGACTCTCCACTGTACAAGTGAATTTTCCCTGTGAATAAGAGATGTGTGAGGAGACCCTGGGAAACCATGTAAATATTGCATCATGTACACTCCATACTCCTCTTCAGCACACTTCATCCAGTGTTCCTTGGTGGCACAAATCATCCACACCATGGGAAAAAAAATCACATGAGCCAATGTGACTCCCACATCATTCTGATGTTCTCTTAAGTATTGATCACCTCTGAGTTCCTTCCCAACACAGAACCATCTCTTTGAGAGACACAATATTTACTGAATTCAACTGAGACAGGAGTTTGACATTCTCATTCAATTCAATAAAAGAAACCTGTCAACTAGCTATCATTATACCCGTTTTACAGATGAGGAAATTGAGGCTAGGAGGTTTAAGTGACTCAACTAACACTTGGCCAAGCTATGATTCACCCCTAAGTGTGAGGACATATTCTTTCCCCAACACAACACCCTGGAAGGAAAGTAGAGGCAGACCTGGGGCTGGGCAGAGTGGAGATGACTGGACACTGCAGAACCAATAAAACCACTGCATAAGGCCAATACACAGGAAGCACCAGCATCCATCTCCCAGCAACCTGGTCCTAAGCTCTACACCCGAGTTCACTAAAAAGTGTCATTAAAAACCACAGAGCCAAAAAGATCTGTGTGTGTGTATCTTACCCCAGGGATGTGGGGACTGTCAGCACGGATCCCACCTGGCGGGCACAGAGGCTGGACCCATGGAAGGGACAGCCAGAGTGAATAAACAACTCATCAAAAGTAACACAACAAGAAACTCACATGCAAGAATCAGGAAATAAATTCTTGAAATCCTAGACTGGTTGGACTTCCACTGGAAGAAATGTGTTTGGTCTTAGGCTTTGCATCTTAAGGGGATAGTGGGGGGAATGAACATGAGAGATGAATGTGAGAAACATGCTGGAAAGAAAAAAGAAAACAAGGAACCCATGGGGAGGGGAGGGGATCAGCTTAAGAAACATGTTATAGGAACAGAACATTTAAGGCCAAGGAGCAAATCTGACAGAGGCCTATGATGGGTACAAGTGCTAGAACAAGACTACTGTTCCACTGGTCTTTGCTGAACAGAGGCCAGTGTGAACAATATGGAAGTCCATTTAGATACAAGGAGGGACTTCAGCCTAAAGGGAGAAATATTAGGCAAGTCTTCTATAAGTAGAGATTCTAGAACCTTTATTCCTGAATGCTATTCAAAAAAAGATCCCATTAGCCAGGTACGGAGGCACATGCTTGTAATCTCAGTGGCTTGGGAGGCTCAGGCAGGAAGATCGCAAGTTCAAAGCCAGCCTCAGCAACTTAGCAAGGCCCTAAGCAAGTCAGTGAGACTCTGTCTCAAAATAAAATATAAAAAAGGGCTGGGATGTGGCTCAGTGGTTAAGTGCCCCTGAGTTCAATCTTTGGTACTCCCCCCAAAAAATATCCCATTATATTCAATAGGCACTGAGTTTTCTTTTACTTCCTAGCAAGTTAATTAGTTTCTCTAAACCTAATTTTTCTCATTTGTAAAACTTTATAAAATTCCCATAAATATCAAAGGAAATGTCTGCCACAGTGCTGGAACACAGTGAGGACTCAATAAACGGTGGCAAAGATGTTTATTTCTAGGTGTCAGGTGCCATGGTAAGAAGGAGATATATGGATGGAAGGCTCCTTTGTTATATCATGTACTGTTTCTTCTCTGCACTTATAATTATTTTAATTTCTCATTTACTATTTATTTGTTTTATCTTCTAAAACATACCATAAAAGCTGACCTTGATTTTTAAAAGCCCACAGCCTGAAACTAGATTCAACTTTACCAAGTCTTTTTATATCATCTCTCCCTCAAAGATGCCTTTTATAAAGCTAGCTTTTGTAGCTTCTGAAACAAAGAAACCTTTTTTTGTAGGAGAAGGCTTTGGATATCTAAATTCAGTTCTGAATCAAAGATTAGTGACTACAAAATGAGAAGAACTCCTAATGACTGTTATCATTATGTAGACAACTGGTCATGAGACCTCTTTGCAAACACAAGGACATTCTAAATAGATCATCATGAGTTTCACATAACAGAGGCAGATGCTAAAGTGGCAAAAGCTCTTTTTTCAAGGAACATCAAATAGAAAAGGGACTTTCAAGCTGTTCATTGGAGTGGAGTATTTACTATCCCATGGCCTTTGTACCAGCAGCAAACCACTGAAAGCCAAGGACTCAGGCCTCCCAAGAGCTCCATCCCTCCCATCTCTACAGGAGGCAACAGATGGGAAAGATGTTCTCCCAAAGGCACTCACTCAATAATGCAGAGCTTAACTGAAAAAGCATTCACAGGGCACCTACTATGTATGTGGTACCGCATGTGATGCAGAGGATTCAAAGATAAAGCAGGCACAGTCCCTGCCCTTCCAGGGCTTCTAGTCCAGTGGAGGAGGACAAGAATAAACTATAATAATAGCAGACCAATAGAACTGCTGCATAAGGGTAAGGGTTGAACCATGATACTCACCAGATACTCACACTCAAAGCAAGGAGAGGAGGGAACCTTGAGTATGTAGAGTTGAAAGTGTGTTGAGGACAAGGAGCAGACTACTGTGCCTGAAGAACAGAGTCCAGCTGGGAATCAGCACAAGGACATTCTGGGACCACATGCTGGAAAGTACAGCCTTGATTCTGAATAGTGGCAAGCAGGTTTGGCAGTGTGGAGTGGAGGAGCATGTTGTCTCCACTCCTAGGTGCTGTAATCCATGCACAGGTCTTTCTGGTGATCGGCTGGGGCTACAGTGTTGAGCTGGGATAAGGTTGGCTGGGACTCTAATAGAGCAGGCACCCTCCCCAGCAGGAATTCAAAGAATAGGAAAGAAGATCCTACAGCAGCAGAGTAAGAGACCTAGTGCAATCAGCAGCCTCTGAGCTCCCTCCACTTGGTACACTGGCCCCTCATACACATTACGAAAGGGCAGAAGCACACAGCACTAGCCAAGAACCCAGGCCTTGGAATGAGAGCTGCACTCCAGCCCTGCTCCGTGTTCCCTGGGCACGTTTCCTGACCCCTGTCAGCCTATCCATCTTCTGTTAATGGGTCATAGCAGGATTAGGGGCATTTTAGCACCTTACCTGCACCGAGTGCACCCTATGTTCCACAGTCTGTTCTGGTGCTTCCCGTGTATTAATTTAGTTCTCACCACCCAGTGAGATAGATTCTTCTATGACTCCTTTCACTTAGGAGGAAGCTAAGCACAGAAAAATTACATAACCTGTCCAGGGCTTCACATTGAATGTGTGATGTGTTAAGACTGGACTCCATGCAGGCTGGCTCCAAAACTCAAGTCTTAAACCACTACATATTCCACACAGTCTCTCAAAAATGGAAAACTATAAATGTTTTGAAGAACTGCTGCTGAGAAAAATATCAGGCCTAATGAACCTAGCACACAGAAGTGTCAAAATAGAGTGGTTATTAATATTAGTAATAAGGACAGGGGAAGGTATGAGGAACATGGCAGTATTTCCCATTGGGACATCCACACTTAACTGTTCCCCTCCAGGGCCCTAGCTAGGCCCTCAGCAGATAGGACTTTCTGCTCTGCCAGATAATGAAAGCCAAGTGCTGGAGCTATATGGGACCCCATCACACCACACCTGGTCCACCACTGCAGCCACAGCCTTATTCCACACTGTCCACCATACTGGCTGAGCTTCATAAGTGATCATGAAGTCCCAAAGCACATTCAATGAATGTGACCACCTTGGGTTCTTCCCAAATCAATTCCAGCATCCTCAGGACAATAGAGAGGCACCAGGCATACCCAAAGACCTCCAGCAATGGTTCCTGATATACTTTTACCCCATATAATGTACCATGGGAATTCCAAGATATACGAAACTGCGGGTCCCTAAGGTGCACATGAGTTAGTAAACCTAAACTTCCCGCAATGCCCCTAACTAGTCTCTCCACAAAGTATCTAAGGGATGATTTTAAAATGCTCCTAGCTAAAAATCCTCTGAGATCCAAATCCCACAAGGCCCTCCATAATCAGACCTCTGTTCACCTGTCCACTCTCTTTACACCACTCCCTCTTATCCCTTGCTCAATAGATACCAGTAACATTGATTTCCCTTCAGTTTCTCAAAAAAGCACATCCATTCCTTCCACGATGCTTCAATCATGCACTTCGCTGCAGTGCTTCTTCCTCAGCAAAGCCGTCCCTGAGGCCCCATACCAGATGAGGTCCCCACTACTCTTGTTCCAATGCACTGATCAGCCAGAATTCTGAAATGACGGAGGAGGGGGCGAGCTCCTCTACAGGACTCTGGGACTCCTGAGTAGCTCCTGAGTAGCTCCTTCACAGTACTGGGACTCTGCTGTTTCACTGATAGATCCTAGTGTGAGGCACACTGCTCAACAAATATGCATCCGACAAAGGAGTACATGAATGGAGAGAAAAGAAAAAGAATCAGCACCTTAAATCAGGCATGAACCACAGTTACTGAATCAGAAGGCCACAAGAGTGCATCTAATTTTATCTGGTGCCCTCATGCTACAGGGTGAGACTGATCTCAAGGGAGATGCCTTCCAGCCACACAAGAGCCACACAGCTGCTCCTTGCTATTAATAAATAAATATCATTAGTATTCCTTCAGTTCTTAAAAAGGGATCATCTTTCAGTTCCATTATTCACTTCAGTAGCTCAATAAGGAAAACAAGCTGAGAACACAGGGCTTACAGTATTTTTAAGAAAAGGAATGAGGCCTTATAAAGAAGAAGAATGTTATAATCATCAGTCCCTGAGCTCTCCTCCTGCCAAGGACACTGGGGAAAAGGAAGGGAAGCAAGTCATAGTCATCATTGTTCAAGATTTATCCCAGCTAAGCCTCCAGAGCCTGTTGAATGGCCCTGAATCTGAGGGGGAGCTAGTTACAAGCCTGAGACAGTCTCAGGTCTGCTGGAGGCTCACAATTTTACAAAGTACCTTCAGATTGTATTAGCTTAATTCATCCTTGGTACTAAGTCAACCAACATTTACTGAATAACAACCATGTGTCAGGCCTCTGCATATCATTTAATGGGTACTGCCTGCCTTGCAAATGAATACCTGGGGCTGTCAGAGAGGACAGGGAACCTTCCCCAGGCAACAGAAGAGCTGATCGAGAGTCTCTCCTGAAAGCAGCTTTCCCATGAGGGAGTGGCTATGCTTTCTGGGAACTTCAAGAACCCTCATGCTAGATCTTCAAGTGTGAAGAATATGTTAACCCTTATAAGACTTTTCAAAGGCATTTTCACATTTCATAATAAATGATATTTGAAAGTTTTATGCTTTGACTAAATTTAAATAGGAAACAGGGCTCAGAAGTGAAATGTTTTTAATCTTTTAGCTTAAAAATAAAGTTAAAAATTATTCATTAAGATGGCTTTCATAGGGATGAGAAAAAGGATTTTATAAGCCAAGGATAGTCAAGTGAGAACTATCAATCTCTCCAGGATCAAACACCCAATAGGAAAGAATAAATAGCCTAGAGAGAGCGAGCAGCCTCCAGTCTCAGCTAAGGATGGCTGTGAAAGCCCAGAAATATGTCTTGTGAAATCCCAGTGTGAATAAGGAACAAACCAAGACCTCGAGATGCCAGTTCAAGTGTAAGAATGGCAAATTAAAAACTGAAGATGGTAACTGTCAGTAAGGACGTAGAGAAAGATGCATTCCCCACTTTGTAGATATGAACTACAAAGTTCATATGAGGAGTATGAACTGTATTCTGAAGGTCTCTGGAAGTATCTTTTAAGTTTGAATGGTGCAGACCATTTGACCCTCTGACTTTGAACTCCACCCTGGATCTTGACTCCAGAGCTTTTGTTTTCCAAGTGCAGTGTGGCAACTTCAGAACCTGAGATCACTTTGCAGAAGGAGGTCTGAGTCATTAATTCACAATAACATCACATTGTTATCTGCCTTTCATAAAAATTTATTACGGGGCTGGGAATGTAGCTCAGTGGTAGAGAGCTTGCTCTGGTTCAATCCCCAGTACAGAAAAAAGTTATACACACACACATATATACTTTTAAATATTTTTCAAGTTTCTCAATTTTAATTTCTAATGTGGTAAGTACCAACAGATATAACACTCAAACAAAAGCTTTTTGAAATCCTTTAGAAATTTTAAGTGTAAAAGGCTCTTGGGCCAAAAAATTTGAAACCACTGCTCTAGAAAAAGACATTTGATGTTGAATGATAAAGTTCATTTAACTTACCAGGTATCTCCTCACTTCTGGAAACAAACCAGTATAAGCCATTCTGACCAGAATGATCAGATGTTTTTATGTGAATCCTAGATCTGCATGCAGAACAACAGAAACAGTTCTAAAATAAGCTTATTTTCCTAAGAGGAAATCAAAGACCAATAAATTAAGGCTGGGTTTTCCAATAAATAACAATGGAGGAATTATTAGCTACAGTTTTGATGTCCCATCAAAAGAAGAAACAGACTAAAGTGCTAAAGTTTTAAATAAAATCATTAAAGATAATCAGAAAACAATAAATATTTATCTGCTTCAAGCATGGTCTATATGTAACCATGATGAAATTGAAAAAAATTAATGCATGCACAGTTTTCAAAACTTACCAAAAAACAAACAAAAAACCCTACAAGAAACAAAATCCAAAAGCAATTAAATTCTGGTATTGCAGGTATTTTTCTTTTTTCAGTGGTTTAGTATTATTTTTACTTGCTGTCACAATTACTAAATTGTTTGCTTACTGCCTATCCTGTCATACTTCCTGCTCTATTACTGTTATTTTAGTCAACTCCAATGGTACTACAGAGTTTTCAAGTAATTTTAGTGGATATTTTTTTAATAATGATCTATCAAGACACATAAAATTCCTTTTAGAGGCAATATAATACTAATACTCAGTATCTAAAAGTCTAACATCCTACTGACATCCCTGCTCATTTTGTTGTTCACACTTTACCAAATGCCTACAGGTGGCCCCTACCTTCAATGAGTTTATTATAGGGTGCGGAGACAGAATTCAACAATTAATTATAGGAGGGAAACGTACATGGTGAATGCCACGAGAACTCATATCAAGAATTTCAAAATGAATGGAGTTGGAGAATATCATGCTAAGCAAGTAAGCCAATCTCAAAAAACCAAATGCTGAATGTTCTCTCTGATAAGTGGATGCTGATCCATAATGGCAGAGAGGACACGGGAAGAATGGAGGAATTTTGGTCAAAGGGGAGGGAGGAGGAAGGGGGCATGGGGACAGTAAAGATGGTGGAATGAAATGGACATCATAGCCCTAGCTTCATGTATGACTGCATATATGATGTCATTCCACATCACATACAACCAGAGAAATGAAAAGTTGTGCTCCATCTGTGTACAGTTAATCAAAATGTATTGTGCTATTATGTATACCTAAGAAGAATTAAAAAAAAAAAAAGAAGAAGAAGTTGTTCAACTCAGGAGGCTGAGGTTGTGGCTCAGTGGTAGAGCGCTTGCCTAGCACGTGGGAGGCACTGGGTTCAATTCTCAGAATTACATTAAAAAAATAAAATAAAATAAAGGTTTTTTTAAAAAAAGTCAACTTAAAATTGCAATTTTACCCCTAAAACAGTTAATTTCTTCCTTAAAACCAAAAGCATATCAAAATGCCCTTCCAGATTTCTAATGGTCACATTTAGAGGGGGGTCAGCTAGATAATGCACAAGGCAGTGTTCTTTTTTCCCCCCCTCTACTTACTTTAAAGAAGAACTCAGGAATGCAAAGCCATCCTGGAAAATAATTTCATCTTTCTGGAAACTGATACTGTTCTTATCTCCTTTCCTTTCAATGTTAGGAGTACTGAAGCATTTGCAAAGATTTTATACAAACAAACTCTATGTATGAGAGTAGTAATTTAACAGAATGTTACCATCTATCACTAGGGGCCTGCTTAGATGAGCTGTGAGAAGAATGCACTGTGCCATGGAATGCCGTTCTGCCCTTTGTAAAACTGTAAGGCCTACCTACATACTGAAACAGAACGCTCCTCAAAACATACTAAGCAGGAAACACAAACTACTATGCCATGACTCAATTTGTTAAAAATTAAAATAAGATATACACATTATATGAATGCAGAGAAAGGCAATGATAAGGCCACTCAAGGCATACAGTGTGGTTACCCCTACCACAGGGTAAAGGAAGCTGAAGAATCCTTTACCATGAGAATACATTTATTTACTACTTATACACTAAAAACACTAGCAAAGCAAAACATCTGTGCAACAGCAGCCTCTCTGGACAGCATGCACCATTCGCTTGGCTGTTTAGTTCTGAACATGAGTACACGTGTGATTTTTTACGGGATCTGTGCCATGAGACCCTAATACTAGCTCACTCTTACACACACCCCTGAAATAACCAACCAGCTGCGCCAGTTGGTACAAGCTAAAAAGCAATCTGAAGATATTTCTAAAGATGTGCATAAATTCAGACAAAAGACAGTAGATGACTTCACAGCTGCTTCAGTTACAGGAAGCACAAGAAGAACTAGAAGCAAATGGTTCTGGGAGCAGCTGCCATTTTATCTGCCCTTTGGCTAACTGGGCCTGGCCCAATGCAGAGCTAACTTTGAAGATGCATATCCCTTTCTCCCTAGAAATGGAGGAATTTTGGTCAAAGGGGAGGGAGGAGGAAGGGGGCCCACTGGGAGGGCAGTGGGGAAGGGCAGCAGGGGAGAAGGATCCCTAGCAGACCAGATACGCTTTTCCCCACTGGTCCAGGTAGCCTGGCTCAGGGCAAGAAACATCTTGGCAGGAATCTGGGGCACTCCTCTCCTGGAGCTACATGCCAGGTTAGGACACCAAAGGACCAAAGTAGTCTCTGAGGCACTGGGCTCTGCACAGCCCTAAACCAGGGCATCATAGAATCTATTTGTCATAAGACCTAAGAACATAAGTCCCCTTCAGAGTCAGGTGTGTTGAAAATTTTGTAAAAATTTTGTCTTAGTCTGCTCCAGCTACAATAACAAAATACCAGACTGGGTGGTCTGAACACACATTTATTTTCTCATAATTCTGGGGTCTAAGAAGTACCAGATCAAGATACCAGCAGAATCTGTGTCTGGTCAGAGCTCTCTTCCTGGTTTGCAGAGGACTACCTTCTTGCTGTGTGCTCATATGCCTTTCCTATCAGTCATACTTGTGGACAGATCTGTCCTCTTGTTACCAGAGCACTAAACTCATCATAGGGGACTCATTCTCATGAGCTCTTCTACATTTAATTACTTCCTAGGGGGACCCATCTCCAACTTTCATCACATAGGGGGTTAGGGCTTAAACAAACATTGAGGCCATAATAGTAACAAATTTAGAGAGTTCATTTCTTTAATAGTTTAGATAGATTCTCCTAGAATTTCAGAACTCGAAGGCCATGTAATACAATCTTATGATCGACAAGTGGTCACCCAGCTATTTCCTAAACTTCTTTCCCCCACTCTCTAGAGGTAAAATATGCTGCACTTCTAGAGGTATTCGAGGGGCCATCCTGTGGGATAACTTTGCATCCTGCAGTCTTCACAACAACAGACGTGTGGCAGGTGTGTGGTGACTGAGCCACACAGAATGACACCCCTCCTTCTTCCACAGTGAATCCTCCAGTATTTTGAACACAAATTCCTCCTTGTCACAAAAATAACACAAAAGGAGATATGCAACATTTGCCATATAATCTAAGCTTCTAGATCCAGTGGTACAACTTACCTCCCTCCCATGATGACATTCATCCTTTATGACCCTTATCAGATGCAAATGTCTGTGAGGAAGCATGCCTGGCCTGACACAGGACAGCACTGGTATTACCAAAGGACATGAAGTGGGAGCACTTCCAAGCAACTAAGACCTTTAGGAGCACATACATCCCCTCCTTTCCCTCAGCCCAGCCATTCTCCCAGGAAGGACCCAGGATGGGTCTCTAATGTGCTGTGGTATCTCCACTAAGTTTCTACTGAGCACGCGCCGCATACAAGATGCAATGCAGGGTGAGAGGAGGGAAAGGAAAGAGCTGCGAAATACAGACTCTACTTTCTCCCCAGCCCCAAGTCACAATTAAATTTAAATTATCTTCTGTTGTGTGCCAGTTATGTGTGATGAGATTCCCCCCTACCATCACCCTCTGCCACACATACCCCCAACTGGACCTTACCTACAGAATTTTGGAAAGGCTGAGTAGAAGCATCAGGCCTAAGCGGAGCAAGTGCCTCCTTGTGTTATTAAATGCAACTCAACAGTTGGTATTTCACTGTCCCACAGGCTTCAAAACACCAGCCACAACCCAGAAGTTAAGAGTCTCCTAGCCACTTCCTCCAGAGTGTTTCTGCTTCCAATTCTCACCATCAAAGGGCACAGCAGGACCAATGAGTGGCCTTGGCCCCAGGCTGCTTCAAAAGCTACAGAAGTTCCCTCCACCTTGACCGTGACACCAACTCCACTCTGCCCCTCTGCACCACATCATTTCTGTGATGACCTACAACCACAGGAGAGCAAGATTTAGTGAATGAGTAAGCAGAGTCCCCTCTGCTCTCTGTCCTTGCTATAATCCTCATAATCCCAAGCAGCTTTATGCCAACACCCACCATACTGGGCCCATGTAAGCTGTAGACGTTAAAGGACCGGAGCCCCTGAGAAGCGGTGATTTTAATCATAATCGATTAACTACAATATACATTAGTTTATCAATACAAAAGGAAAACTGACATGAATTATTAAAGATGATCTTCTCATTTCTAATTTTATACACACCCCAATGCAAAGAAGAAAACAAGGAACATTCCTGTACCCCCTTCCACATAGAGCCCCCATACACTGATTTCACCTCCCACCTAAGGTGAGACTAAGCCTCTCAAAGCTCAGGCCAGCTCACACCTCCTTGCTTTGGCTCACACTGCTCCATATATTTGGAATCCAGCCTCAGAGCTCAACTCAAACTCTCCTCTGCCCTGAACACCTCATTGTTCCTGTGAGTCACCAGAAACTTCTCCTTCTGCCCTCCCACCGCACAAGCTTTAGTACACACCTGACACCTCCTAGATCCCACAAACCTTGTATTAGGAGGGTTCCATGTTCAACTTCTCTGCTACATGGTGCTTCCAAGAGGCAGATTCTATATCTAATGTGTCTGTCCCCCCCTCCCCCATATCAAGGAACAACTCCATGGACACCTAGCTCAGTAAACAGCTAATGATACTAAAAACTTTCACCTTTCACTCTCTCACCAGTGTCTGTGAAGTGACTTCATTGTGCAATGCAGGACACCAGGTTCTAAGAATCAATAGAAGATTGATTGTAGATGAAGCAGCCATATGGTAAGGTATAATGTAATGTGTAAAGTGTATCAATGAGAGTGTCCTGGACACCAGAGAGGGAGGACGTGATTATCAGGAGTAGGAAGGCAAAGCCATGTTTGGCGTTTGCAGGATTTTGTCTTCCTGCTCCAGATAATGCTTCATTTGGACCTGTGCTCCTGGATCAAATGTGTGGGCAAAGTGCTTGCTCCATTTAAATTACTCCACTCAGTGTTGTGTTATTGTTCTCTTTTGTTTCTTTGTTTTGTTTTGTTCTTGTCTAAGAACATACAACCAAACTGCACAAAACTAAATGTTGCATGACATGATCCCACTGTACCAATTTCACATATTAATTTATGTACCTTTTCTCTTTTCTAAAACCCTCACATTTTATGTACATGAACACTCTATCTGACAGGTCTCCCCTGGTTCTGTTGGCTGCATCCCACATGCCTGTCCTTCCCCTCAATTCCTAAAACACTTTAGAAGATATGGGAATCTGCTTGACAGTACTATGCCAAAACTACCTGCCAACCCTCACCCTTCGGAACTCGAGTTCAATACCTGTCTTGTTACTGAACCACACACTGCTGAATGATGTTACCTGATAGCAGCTTCATTCTAGTGCCTCCCTGGGTGACAAACACCCACAAAACAGGAAAAGGACCCTGTCTCAAAATCCTTTCATATCCTCTTCAAAGCATGGCAGTGCTATGCACACAGCATGAGCTTAGACCCTTGCTGGGAAAATCCATTCCCAAACTCCCCAACCACCTCTCAGACAAGCCATCTGTTTGGAATTTGGAAGTATCTACTCCACTTCTGGTGCAGATATCTTAAGAGTCCCTGTAGTAGATGGACTAGCGCTGAAGGTAGATTTTGTTCAGAGTGATCAAGATCTCCTTCCTGACTCTGCCCCATGAGAGGCCAAAGACTCACTTCTTCAGCACTGGGACCATAACTCATTTATTCTGGGTCCTTGGTGCCTGGCATTTGGTTCAGCAAAGGCTGGCAATTGAGGAACACTTACTAAAGGGAGAAATTATCTCCAGGACCCATGCAACTTAGTGGTTTTCCTTTAGGCTCAATTCCCTGTCATCCAGAAAGAAAGAGGAAACCCTGAAGACTAACTATATTCCTAGCCCAAAGACTAGGAAAATTGAAAACTTAATTTCGACATGGAATTTGGCAACTTCCTGCCACACTGAATAATTTAGTGCTGCAGATCACAAAATTAAACTTTTTCTAAATAACCCTTGCCTCGACTTCACTACTTTCATGAACAACACCTCCATTTTTCCATTTATCCAGATGTATAAATTTAACAAGTCTCTGCCCTTCATGGCCTATTAAAATCCAAGCACCCAAGGGCTTCTTACTGCTCCTTGATCTCTCAGAAATAATACTTCTTTTCCCTTCCACTCCTCAAACCATCCAAGCACAAGAACTCAACTGATGCCTCATCATATGACATCTGGTCTTTCTAGCTCCATTTCCACATCCAGACCCTGCATGCCATCATCAGGCTATTGTTTATTAAGTACTGTTTTCAACCAGTCTGTCCTCTGCTCAATACTTTCCACTCCTGAGACTGTCAATCTGTGCTCTACTGTTACAATCTGACACAGGCCCATCCTCACTCTGAGATTCCAGGAACCCTGAGTAATTCTCCTGCCTTGGCTAGGACAGTTGCTGTATTTTCCCTTCCAAGAACATGTAACATGCTCTGCCATCTCAAAATTTTGTTAAGTCTTAATCTCTGCGTACCCAAATTTCACCCACTCTCTGACATAAACTTTCCCCAAGGTCCAGCCCCATTGGCATCCAGCCCACCCCTAGAACTGTCCCTAGCCCTCCTACACTACCTCCCAGTTGATTCATTCACACTCTCCTGTGCAGCTGCCAAGGAAGAACACTCAGTCAGGTGACCTTGTCCAAACCACCAGACTTTTGAATCTCATAGGACTATTATGGCAAAATGAGAATTTACATAAAAGAGATCTGTTCATCTCTCTATATATACAATAAGGCTCTCCAAGTAAAAGATCTAATACTTGCCAAGTGCAGTATTTCCTATCATTCAAAACTCTACAGAACTAAAATAAGTAACAAACGCAAGATAGTAAAAGGAAAATAGGCTTTTCATGGAGCACTTGTCACATCCTACCTTTAGCCACTCAGGAACTTCTCTGGCACAAAATTTCAGGTGACTGAACAAATATTGGAGGGGAGGAGTGTATAAAGGGGAAACAGTTGTCCTGGGGCAAATCTGGTGGCAAGGGCCTCAGTCAAAAGGATGCCACTGTCCATTCAGTGGGGAGCAGAGAACCACAAAATAGTAGTAGGGATGCAAACAAGGTCAAGGGGGGCAAAATGCACGCGGGAACGCTTTGGACCATAAACTGGGGCCACCTTTATTTCCAACTTTCACGTCCATTGATGCTACAAGCCCTTCCAGGAGCCTGCGGAGATTCAGCCTGTTGTGGAAAAAAAAATCACATCTCACCAGACCCGGGCAGCCTAGATAACGCCGGTCCCGGGGGCCTTACCGATCGAGATCTCCTGCGCGAAGGCCAGAGAGATAAGCAGCAGTGGCAGCCCCACAGCGATGCAAGTGACCATCTTGTCCACTGCCAGCTCCAGCCGCAGCCCCTTAAACTTGGGCTCGGTGTGCTCCTTCAGCAAGAAGTCTGAGAACACGTACTCCGTGGCCAGGTGGGCAATAGCCATGGCTACTTCGCCCCGGATTTGTCCAGGTAGGCCAACTAGGGAAGGTCCAAGTACCGCCGGCGTCTGCAGGGCCGCACGATGCCTTCACCCTGTCACTGGCCTGGTGGGAGGCTTTCGCTTTCCCTTTGCTGGCTCCCGCATCCCGACTGCCTTTATGTCTTGGTGCGTCTGGCTCCCAGAGACTCGGCTGGAGGCACAGTTGCCTCGGAACAGCGCTTGGCCAGGCACCTCTGCGGTCGGCGGGCCTGGGTCCCAGGCCCTCCGGGTGCTGTGGTTCCGCCCCCGCGCGCTCAGCCTGCGCTGTTCTCTGGGGGCGCGCGACACCCAGGCTGCGCGTCTCTCGCGCAAGCCTGAGGGCACTACATCGAACTCGGGAACAAAGCGCTTCCCTCACTTCCCCGCCCCTCTAGCGCCCCAGCGGGCCAAGCTGCCTCCGGGAGGCCCTGCGCCCTCAGCCCGCAGCGCCGCGCTCTTCCGGAACCTAGGGGGAAACCGAGTACCCAGGGGCGTGGAGTTTCCGGAAGACGCGCTGACGCGAGACGAGGTGGGCGCGGCTGCATCCCGCGCCCTGCACGCGTCCTGGGGAATCTGCTAAGCAAAGGGTTCATCCCACCTAATGATCCTCTGGAAAATCTTCTTCCCTTACATCCACTTCTTGGTCTTTGGGATTTTCGAATAATTTCTGCTAGCAGCCCCTTCCTCTGTGTACAGGTAGCCCCTTTTTATGCTCCACTCCCAACTTGTCTACACAGTGAAATCAGGTTAAAGGGGACTGTAACAACTTCATAGAACGGGTGCCATAATAAGACCAATCCAACGGTGTAGACCAAGAGTGTGTAGCAGAGCGGGCCCTAGGCCCTTCCAGGAGCTCCGCGTGAGAGGGGGACCTGGAGTGGGAATAAGCGCCACCGTGTGACTGAGTCTCAGACCTGGATTAGCTGGTCTCAGCCAGTCTTTTTGTATCCTTCACCTTCCCAATAACCAAACCGTGGTCTGGGAGCCAGCAGAGGGGTGTCTCCTGGTGCCTGGGGGCTAAGGAACGCTGCCTCTGAACCCCTAACGGGAAGTGGATGATGAGAAAGAAGGAAGGAAATACTCTGACCACCAACACTGGGACCAGGCGGGGCTTTTAAACCTAAAGGATCCTTGACTTAGGGCTTCAAGGCCATTTTGTTTCAGTTGTCACACTGTTTGTTCCTCTATAGTCAAATTTCCTTCTGCCTCTCTTTTGTAAGAGCACTTGTGATTACATTCAGGGACAATCTGGATAATCCAGGATAAATTCTCCATCTCTAGATTTTTAATGTAATCACACTACAAAGTCCCTTTTATGATATAAGATAACATGCACAGGTTTAGGGATTAGGATATGGAATCTTTGGGGGATAGTATTCAACTTATTATGAGAAATAAAGGAGAAAAAAAGCACCCAATATTAAATTCTAAGACACTATTTTATATTTGTATGAGAACCTTGAAAACTTATCTTCATTTAGGTTCAGGGGATAAGGAGGTAGAAAAACCGATTTGAGAAGGAATAGAAACTGAGTAGGAAGGCTGACAGGGAGTCATGTTGCCAAGCCAGGGAACTAGAGTGGTGTCTAGAAGAAAGGAGCCATCCATTTTTGCTGAGAGGTTGAGTAAGATAACGATGGAAAAGAAGTCACTGGAAATAGTACCATGGTTGATAATATTGACAACACCATGTTGGGATGTAGGTCACCCTAGATTGAGAGCTATTACAATGGGCTGAGGAATGTATGGGATGGTTTGGTACAGGCAGCAGCTATGGATATAGTTGTTTGTTTTTGTTTTGTATCAGGGATTGAACCCAGGGACATTTAACCACTGAACCACTTCCCTAGCTTTTTGTATTTTTCATTTAGAGACAGGCTCTCATTAAATTGCTAAGGCTATCTTTGAACTCACAATCTCCTGCCTCAGCTTCTAGAGCTGCTGGGATTATAGGTGTGTGCCACCATACCCAGTGTGGATATAGCTCTTTACATTCTACTCTCAAGGGAAGAGAGACACTGGGTGGGAAGTGGTGATGGAGTTAAGGAAGACAGCTCTTTGTTATCTGTTTTTAATGGTGGACATTGCTGATGACTTCGTAGAATGATATGGGAGGAAAAACCGATAACAGAGGGAATGAAGTCCTTGGGAAAGCAAGAAGTAGTTAGGTCCAAGGCCAAGTAGAGAAACTGGCACTGCTAGGAGCAGGGATGCTTCTTCCCTTGTAAGAGCAAGAACAAGTGTGTGAAACAGAGCAGGTTGATGGTCTCCAGAGAGAATGAAGGCATGTGGTGTATTCGAGCAGACAATGTCGAGGAGTCATATTAATTGTGGAGATGTAATGTTGTTTCATTTCCTCTAAGTATAACAGGCATAGTCATAGATGGTTAAATATCTAAAGGATAATTTTCTTTTAACCTCTCCTCCCCCCAGTTTAATGAAAGGTAATTTTGAGCGGAGGAAAAAATTCCACACAATTAGCCATCTTATAATATGTGAAACTTTATTAAAAAGAGAAATGGTGCAAACTCATTTAAAAAATAAACTAAATGAAATGAAAAGAAAAAAACAGAACTACATAATTTGTTGTTTTACTAAAGGTGAGCAATAAATAAGGCATTTATCATAATTGTTATTATGTAATTATACAGCCTACACACATATGAAAACTAGAGATCATGCACTACAAAATCACATTGTCAGTGGTTCGCAGGCTGGAATTCAAAATCTTTTGGGTAAACTACAAACGGAATTTTTAGCATCTGCATTTTGTCTTATATAAGACTATAGCTTCTATCAAATTACGCATTTCCCTTCACCAAGATGAATTGAGAAAGAATGAAAGATCCCTCCACCAGAGTATTTATTAGGTCCTACTCATTTACCTGGATATTCAAAGGATCCACTGCTAAAGCAGATGTTCTGGTATCACTCATTTGGCATTGGCATCCCAGGGCAGCTTGCCCTGAGCTAAGGGCAATTTCTCAGTCTAGCAATAAACAACTTGCTTTTATCAATCTTATACCTGATGTCTAGGCATGCCTTCAGAGAGGGTGGATTGCCTCATAATGGGTTTAGTTTAGTTGCTCAATACTTTATTTTTGCATGTGAGCCTTGGAAACTGTAATATCTTCAAAGCTAATTTAATGGTTTAAAAAACTACCACTGAGACTCTCTTTTTCTCATCTTTCCTTTTCCTTTTTTCTCCTCTTCTCAAGGGCTATGTGTTGAAGAGGCAATCTCTCTGGGATTTTGAGAGATCTTTTCTCCCAACCACTATACTGCATTGATGAATTCCTCCTGGTGCTCCTCAAATGCTGAGGCTGTTCTCATTTCATGGAAGATGGAGACCTGGGAAGAGTCCCCCTAACTGAATGAAAAAATGAGACTGACGATTCAGGCCCAGACTTGAAGTTCTCCCTCTTCCGGAGAGCTCACACTAAACTCTGACTTACATTGGGAAACTTAGCCTGCTCCTTCACAGATTCTAGCCTTCCTGCAGTCTGGAACAGAAATAGAAATTCTCTAGTTGATTTTTGAAAGTGCAGACATTACCAGGGAAACACACTGTAAAAACATATAAAATGAAGTGAATTGTAAACATTCAAGTATTTCTACAGGTTTGCATAAAAACAGCAGCAATTAACAAAAAAAAAAAAACCTTGTCACTTTACTTTGTCTAGCAAACAGTGCACAGCCTATTTAAAGGGGGAAAAGGCCAAGAGAGCTGGTTAAAGCCTCCAAAAAATTCATGTAATCCAATTCTATCAGCAGATACTGACTTAGACATTTCCATAAACTCCATAGAAACTTGTTTTCCTGGGACAACTAAAGGAAGCATATTACGTAACAGTGTTGAAAAATCAGTGCTGTTCCAGTTAGAAAAATGTCTAAGGCACTATAGCTCTTTCTAGAAGTTAGTCATCTAGAAACTTTGACAATTAACCAAGGAATCACTGTTAAATCTAAAAATTATGAAATATGGAATATGAAAATATCTTTCAGAGTCTCCCACTTCAGCAAATTTGTTCAGAGGACAGACTAAATGTTGGCATTCCTTGGTCCTGCACATTCTCATTTTTTGGCATTTTATACCTGAGGATTATTCACAGCTCATTTAGAAATAAATAAATAAAAGCAAATTGCTTTGGATTATGTTCCAGAGGATCAGAAGCCTGACATAGCACACAGTGTCAACATTCCTTGGTGAACAACGCCTTGGTCCAGTTTCTTTGTTGACTGCCATCCAGCCAGCTGTGGAACCTCATCTATTCCTGCTGAGGAAGACCAAACGATTCACAAAGCATCCGTGGGGAGTGCACAGGACTGGACTTCCTGATAAGCCATCTGCCTCCTTGTGGAGCACAGTTTGAGGGAAAGAATCACGGTGGTAACCAGGAGGAGGAGTCCCATGATGAAAAGAATGACCAAAGTAGCCTTGGCTCCTCTTGGACCCAGATTCTTGCCAAAGAAATAGAGCTCCTCCCTACCAGGTAGTTCTGTGAAAAAGAAAAGTGAGGTGTCAGGTGCCTGCCTCTCTCTGAGAAGTGAAACAGTGAGGCATTCACATGTAGGATGCAGAAGAGAGTATCATTACCATTGGAGGGCACTGTGGCCGGATGGGCTGCCCCTCCAGAAGGAGACTTGGTGGAGTATGGAATCCTGTTGTCTGGACAAAGAAGGTAAGTTGATTGTTTTATAAACAAGAGAAAGAGATTATTTTCATGAAACAAGTCATTTCACCAGCAAGGATTTTACCCCACCAGTATCTACCATCTTTCTTGGATTCTCACCAGGCAGCTTCATACCAGTACACATATATTCTACTCCTCCCACTTTCCAGCTCCTACTTACCCATTGACATCCATCTTGAGCATCATGGCCTCAGAAACCTGGGCTCTCACCCCTAAACTATTTGCTCTCCTATTACTGCCACTGCCACTTGTACTATGCACTCATTTATGACACACTGTACTCCATTATGGTTACATATTTACATATCTGTCTCTCTTACTTGACTTCAAGCTCCTTGGGGGCTTATCTGGGTTTTCCTCATGTCTCCTACTTTCCAGGTCTATGGAAAACTTGTGCCATCATCTGGCATCACTGACAAACAATACCTATGTTCCGGAGGACTGTGTAGGTTGTCTCCATGCCAGCATGGATGTGATCAGACACATGACAGTGTAGCAGCCATGTTCCTGGGTGATCCGCAAAAAGTTCAATGGTTTGGAATGTCCCAGGAAACAGATCATAAACATCTTCTCGATAAGATTTATCTATCTGTAGAAATATTTTTTAAAGAAACAGCTTGTGACTTTCTTTCTCAGCATGACAAGAAGGAAAAGAAGAGCAAATAAACACACAGTAAATAGAAGGAATAAAATAATAGAGTAGAAATCAAATAAAATCAAGAATAGAAACACAATAGAGATAAATCAAAGAAACCCAAAGCTGGTTCTTTCAACAAATCAATAAAATTGATAAACTTTGTAGCAGCCAATTTCCATGATGATTCCAAGTGATTCCCATTCGTAATATTCATAACCTTTGTAATTCCTGCCTATGAAGGTTGTTCTGTGTGACCAACAGCATATGGCAGAATAAATGGCATTCCACTTATAAAATTAGGCTATAAAAGACTATGACATCTACCTTAAACCCTCTTGTATTTTCTCCTCTTGGACCAATCACTCTAGGCAAAACCAGCAGCTCCCATGCCATATCTGTATGATAATGACCAGATGCATTCAGTCAACAGCCACATGAGTGAGCTTGAAAGTGGATCCTCTAGATCCAGTCAAACCTTTGACAACACATCTCAGATATCTTGATTGCAGCCTCATGAGAGATGCCAAATCTAAACCAACCAGCTATTCCCAGATTTCTGACCCAGAGACACTGTTAGATAATAAGTGTTTGTTGTGTTAGTCCATTGAGTTCTATAGTAATTTGTTAAGCAGCAATAGATCAGTAATGTAAATCTTTAGAGTGACTGACCAAGAAAAGGAAACAGTAACTAAGACCTTATAGACATTAAAGAGGATAATAAAGGAACATTGAACAATAGCTTTGTCTCCATAAATTCTGCAATATATATGGTAGGAACAAATTCTTAAAAAGACACAAACTGTCAAGAGAAAGAATATAAAAAATAGATAACCTAAATACCACTATATTTAATAAACTGAAATTATATTAAAACCTTTCAACAGATCCAGATGGCTTCATTGGTAAATTCTACCAAACATTTTAAAATATTTTTATTAGTGAATTATAGTTACATATAATATTGGAGTTCATTTTTACATAATTATACAAGCATAAAGAATTATTTGTTCTAATTCAGTCCCCAGTACTTCCCCTTTTCCTCCCTTCTTCCCTCCCCCGTTCCCTTTCATCTCTTCCACCATCTTCTATTTATTTAGGTTTTTAAAATTAGTGCATTATAAATATACATAAAGGTCAAATTCACTGGTATATTCATATATGTACCTAGGAAGTTGGTCAATTTCATTCCATTGTTCCTCCCTTTTTCCATCCCTCCTCCCTCCCTTTTAATCTCCTTCCTCTACTCCTCTGTTATTTCTTCTATTTTCATGATATTCCCCCATACTGCCTTATAAAAAATATCCAGAATATATAAAGAATTCAAAACACTTAACATAAAAACCAATCCAATTAACAAATGAACAAAAGAACTAAACAGACTCTTCTCAAAAGAAGAAATACAATGGTCAACAAATATATGAAAAAATGATAGAAATCTTTAGCAATAAGGGAGATGCAAATCAATACTATGCTAAGATTTCATCTCACTCTAGTCAGAATAGCAATTATTGAAATACAATAATTACAATAAATACAATTATTGAAATACAATACATTCTTGTTGGCAAGAATGTAGGGGGAAGGCACAATCATACATTGTTGGTGGGACTCCAAATTAGTACAACCCACTCTGGAAAGCAGTATGGAGGTTTCTCAAACTAGAAATGGAACCACCAAATGACCCAGCTATCCCATTCCTTGGTATATATCCAAAAGATCTAAAATCAGCATACTGCAGGGATGCAGCCACATCAATATTTATAGCAGCATAATTCACAAGAGCCAAGTTATGGAACCAGCCCAGGTGCCTGTCAACAGACAACTGTATAAAGAAAATGTGGTATATATACACAATGGAGTTTTACTCAGCTACAAAGAAAAATGACACTATGTCATTTGCTGGCAAATGAACAGAACTAGAGAACATCATTCTAAGTGAAATAAGCCAGACTCAGAAAGTTAAGGGTCAAATATTTTCTCTTATATGTGGAAGCCCTATTTAAAGAAGAATTAATACCAGTTCTAAATAAATGCTAACATAAAATAGAAGAGGGGAGATCACTTCCAACTGATTTTATGAAGCTGGCACTGCCCTGATATCAAAACCAAATAAATATAAGAAATGAAAGTTACAACTAATATTCCTCATGAACATAGATGCAAAAATGTTCCACAAAAGTCTAGCAAAGCAACTCCAACAATAAATAAAACAGAAAAAGCATCATGACCAATTATGACTTATCAAGAGAATAAAAAGGTGATTCAATGTTTGAAAAATCAATCAATACAATTTACCAAAGAGCTAAAGAAAATCATCAATACACTAAAGAAGAAAAAATCATATGATCATCTCAAAAGTGATTGACTATTTAATGTGATTTAATATACATGTTCATGATAACAACTCTCAGCAAATAAAGAATTGAAGGAAACTTCCTCAACTTGTATTGGAATCTACATAAAGTTATATTAAATAGTGAATGACTGAATACTTTCCCGCATAAGGTTAAAAAAGATGCAGAGATGTCCACTTTCCCTACTCACTTTCAAGATTATACTAGAGTTCTAGCCAGTGCAATAAGACAAAAAGGAACGAAAGGAGGAGGAGGAGGAGGAGGAGGAGGGTAGAGCAGAAATGGCAGCAGTGGCATACAGCTTGAAAATAAAGAAATAAAACAATCTTTTTTTCCACATACCAGGGATTGAACTCAGGGGCACTTGGCCACTGAGCCACATCTCCAGCCCTATTTTGTATTTTTACTTAGAGACAGGGTCTCACTGAGTTGCTTAGTGCCTCGCTTTGCTGAGGCTGGCTTTGAACTCTTGCCTTAGCCTCCAGAGCCGCTGGGATTACAGGCGTGTGCCACCACATCCAGCTAACAATCTGTTTTATAGACAACACAATCAATTATGTAGAAAATCCCTTAAAGTCAACAGAAAAGTTTCTGGAACTCAAGTGAGACCTGCATAGTTGAAAATTGATTTAAAATGAATGAGAGCCCCAAATATAAAAACTAAAATTGTAAAACTTCTAAAACACAGAAGAAAATCTTTTAAGACCTTGAGTGAGGCAAAAATGTATTATATATTACATTAAAAACTTGAACCATGAAAGAAAAAAAATAATAAATGGAACTTCAAAGATGATTAATAAATTTTGCTTTGATATAATGTTGAGATTTAAAAGATAGGCCATTAGGTGGGAACAAATATGTGCAAATTACATACTGATAAAGACTTTGTATCTAAAATATATAAATCCCTCAAATTCTACAGAAAGGGAATAAACAATACAATTTTTTAAATGAGTATAGTACATTCTATAGATTTAACACAATCTCTTTAACATTATTCACAGAATTAGAAAAAAATTCTAAAATCTCTGTGAAACCACAAAACACCCAGTACAAGCAATTTTGTAAAATAATAATAATAATAATAATGTAGGAGACATTATGCTACCTAACTTCAGAATAGACTGCCAAGGTGTAAACTCTAACCCTAAAATACACTACAAAACTATAAAAACTGTCTTAGTCTGTTTTATGCTGCTATAGCAGAACACCTGTGACTAGCTAATTAATAAAGAATGAAGATTTCTCTCTTGCAGTTTGAAGGCTAGGAAGTTAAGGGACCTGCAACTGGTAAGGACATTTTTGCTGCATGATCCTATGGTAAAAAGGTGGAAGAGGAAGAGAGCACCCATGCCACAGAATAAGAGATCAAATTTGCAGACTCACGCCCATTTATAATCTGCATGAATCCTTTCATGAAGGAGGGGCCCTCATGACTTAAACATCCCCCACCAGGCCCCATCTCCTCACTGCTAGAAGGGAGATTAAGTCTCCAACACATCAATTTGAGGGGACACATTCTAATCATAGGAGAGACAGAAAACAGATCAGAGGTTGCTAAGTGTTAAGCACAGGGAAATCATTGATACTAGAGGGTGCAGCTGAGAAACTTTGGGAAGTGATAGAAGTATTCTGGTTGTTTTTTTTTTTTTCCTTCTGTATTTTGTGTTTTATTGGTTGTTGTTTACATCACTGTTTGTGCTTACAAAACAACTGTACAATAAATAAGGCAACTTGTATGCAATGTGAATTACATTTTAATTTTAAACATTTATATATGTATAAACTTTTTATAATTTTATACATTTTTAAATTAATTTTTAAAATGTGTATTGAAAAATTTTAAAATGTGTTTTTCAAATTCTGAAAAGTAGCATAACCATTTAACATGAGAAGCACTAATCACTGTGAGCTAATATTTGATGTCCTTTGAAATACAGAGGGGAGAAGATAGTAGGCATTTTATTAAATTACTGCTTATTACTGTTGAACTAGAATATAATTCTAACGAACTAGAAACATTTCTAGTAGTTTACCCTACAGATTAGATATGATTATCATTCTCTACCTTGCTTCTTTGTAGATGGCACTGAGAACTTGAGATGACAGACTATTTGGACTTTATCCCTGGAGACCTGATTCCACAGGTCTAAGGTGGGGCAGAACAGGCAATCTGTTCTTTGAACCTTTCCCAGGTGATTCTGCTATACATACAGCACCACCCATACAGTACAACTTGATACCAGGGAGCAGGAGGTCACATATGGTCCAGCCCAATTCTTCAGGGCAAAAGTCAAGGTCAAGTTGGGGGTCCCATGCCAGAATTCAAAATCCCTCGTTTATTGGATAAGGCTAGCATGTTAGCTAATCACAAAGAAAAGAAAGGAGGGATGGGAAGGGAAGAGAAATGGGATGGAAAAGGATGTGAAAGGAAAAAGGATCAACCCTCAGGTGCTTCCATATGCAGTAAAAACAATAATCCAGGGTGGTCAGAACTATTGCCATATAACTGATAAGAAAATGCTCCTCTGAGCCTGGGAGAATTGTTTACAAGCACAGTAATACACACATACCTATTAGGAAATATCTACAAAGAGACAGTACAATGACATGTTTTTGCTCTATTCTCTGATGTGAACCACCACCCCTCACAAGCACCATTGCAAAGAAACTCCCTTATTTCCTAGTGGAAATTCATTGGATCTATTAGTTCAAAAAATCTTCCTCCAAACATTTTCCTTATACTTACTTTGAAAATATAGCTCTCCGCATGATAATGGATGGTATGTATGTCCACTTCACTTCCTATTCCTAACAAATACCAGTTTGTCATTGTGTCTTCATTCATTATGAGGCCATGGAGATTTCCAAAAATCTTTCCATTAATGGCTAAGAAAGCAAAAAGAAAATAGTCTTTGGTCAGTGAGAAGACACTTACTACTTAATCTGAGTTTAGAAATGCTCCAAAATTGTTAGGTCACCAGTATTCTTATCTACCTATGAAACAGGTAATATTCTCAATGCAATTACCAACAACCCTGCCATTCTAGATCCAAAATTCAGAATACCAGGAATCTTTATACAAAGAGAGCCAGGAAAGAGAAATAGGTTGTTTCTTAAAGCTGCATCTTGGGTGGTGGTGGTTGTTTATTCAGCATATCCTTCTTGTGAATTAGATTATAGGCTCATTGGTGAGAAGCCAGATTTATACTTTTCTACAGATGGGTGACCTAAGCCACAAAACAAACATCAAATTTACTTAGATAAACACTGAATGAATTAGAAGCTATTTTCTTAATATTTCACTTTCTGAGAACAAATTTAAGCCTGGCTGGTTTTCCAGAAGGAGAGCTTCCTAGGGCTGAACCAATGATCCAACAATGGCCAAAATACACTGGTTTTATGAGACAGTGACTCTTAGTCCTTACTTTCTACCAACTTTTTATTCTGTGTACCATGGTATAACCAAATAAGTTGTGTCCTCTCTCAAGAGAGAGAGGGAGAGAGAGCGCACTCTAAGAAACTTTTGAAAGAGGAGAGCAAAATTAGTAAGGGAAAGATCAGGTGAACTGGGATTCAGGCCCACAATATTCTAATCCATATTAATAACGAACTTTGTGGCCTTGGGCTAGGCCCATCTTCAAAAGTAGATCTTAGAGAGTGTGGATGAGTCTATTTCAAACATTACTCCTACAAAAACAAACAAAACAAACCATCTGAAATTACACAGTTAAATAATATAGACCCACTAAAACAGAAACTCAGTGATGGTGCTTTATGCCACAGTGAATTACACAAATCACTAAATTTGATCAAATAGGAAATTATGGTGATTCATACAAAAACATATCAATAAGTGATGACATTTAAAAACAATTACTTCTCTATAGTTTAAAAGAGCTCAGCATTCAGAGAGATGACCCTAAATAGTTGGTCCAAAGCCTCAAAGACTTTGCTACCAGTCACCAATGGCTAGGCTGGTACATGCTGAAAAAAGCTTTAGAGGACCTTGCTCAGTTCAGGTGCCCCTGGGAAGAGGGAAAGGCCCAGAGAAAGAGGTTGGGGGCTTCCTACAGTGAGGGAAATTTCTGTGAGCCTATCTCAACAATGTTCTCTTTCAATTCCAATATACCATGCATTTTGTTGCTCTCTTCAAAATCATCAGTGTGCTTAACATCCCGTGGATCTTTATTGAGATACTTCCTGATATTGTCGTCCAGATACCAGGATTCATTCTCATTAAATACCAAGAACAATAGAGCAAATTCATAATCAACATCACTTCTTCTTCCCTTTTCATTCAATACTCCTTCTCGGCATGTAATCAAAGGACCCATCAGACCACTATATGTATCCTGGAGGAAAAAACAAACCAAATTAGATGAGCTATTAAATAATTTAATAATATTCCATTTTATCCACCAGCATTCTAGTGTTGGATCCTGAAACTGGTTCCTCTCTGGTTTGTCTCACCTCACCTCAGCTCATGCTATTGACTACCATCTGATTAATCTCCTCACTTCCTTATTTGTAAGTCTTCAGTGATCTTCCATGGCCTTCAGAATAAAATACAAATCCCTGATAGGTCTTTAAGCTCCCATGTGCTCTTCCAGTGAATTTCTGGCTTAGGTTCCCTTACTGCTTTCCTTTTGGACCCTGTATGATAGACAAATAGGACTCAATACTTCTCCACACCCTTCCACTTTCCTATGTTCAGCTTTTTTTATATTGTTCTTCCTCCCTAAATGTTCTTTCCAAGGTCTCCCCTTATTATAGTACTTTTAATAGCTATAGAATTCACCAGATTCAGATTCATATAATAATTATAAGTGTGGACATGTAATATTTTCACCACCAAGTTATAAGTTTCTTCAAGACAAGGATACTGGCATCTGTCATAGTTTTGGGTAGCATCATTTGCATATTACAAGTACTCAATAAATATGTTTGAATACATGAATAAACTAATATGTTTCCCATAATTCTAATTTGTAAATTTATTTTTTTCAAGTGTTTTATATATCTAGTTCTTAAATTCTTGTACATCTCCAGGGTGTCAATGCAAATCATCTAATATCTAAGAGGAAGGCTAAGGTAATTCTTCACTTTTAAAAAATAAAAGCTGATGCTTACATTGTATATCAGATATGATTTTAGTTTGAACTTTGGTTTATGACACATGAAGACTGAAGTCATTTTACATACACCTGACTCAAAGTCAGTATTGAATCTTTGCCTCTTTTCTCTCAGTTATCATTCAAGTAGTTTTATAGTTTCAGTTACCGTGGTTGAGATATGCTTTCTTTTCCTGAGCCCTTATAAATATGGTAATGCCTTTAAAATTAATAGATTTTACACAACCAAAACCACAAATAAAGTATATTGTGAGACTCTTTTGTTACCTATTGATATATTCTCTTTCGTTTCAAGTTACTATGTAAGTTTTAAATCTGGTAATTGAAATACTGGTTTTTTTAAATTTCTTACTTGAAATCAAGGGTTAGCCAACTTTTTTGTGGGAAAGCATCAGATAGTAAATTTTTTTTTTTTTTTTTACTTTGTGGCCCATACTGTCTCTGTTATCACCATAGGACAATGTTGATGAGTCAGGGGTGGCTGGAATTGACCAGTAGGCCACACATTATTTGAGACCCCTGCTGTAAATTGTACTGCCTTCACAGATACCCACCAGAGTTGTGATGACTCAGAGTCAACTTGTAGCCATGTTACACTAAGCATCTTGGTTGCTGTCTCCACCTTACCTTCACGAAGTTTGCTGTTGAATAGTAAACCCATGGAATACAATTGGGATCAGAGGGCCCTGGACCTGATCTTTTTGGGACATTCCATCTGTAAGTTTTTACTTCTCCTGAAATGAATGAGAAGAAATTGAAAGAAATTATTACAGCTACTTCTGCTGCAAATGATTTACCTGCAGAAATGTGAGCAGAACTTTAAATGTTTTGGTGATGATTTATTACTGGAGGTAGTGCCCATTGATTAATTCAACTTACTTCTTGCTTTCTACAGTTTCAAAATGAAATGGCAACTGCAGACTTCCTTCTAGTGTGCTACCTTCTACTGTCAACTACAATGTGTTCAGGAAATGATGATTTGTTTTATACTGCACTGCTGTACCTCCTCAGATTTTGTGTCCTTGTCCCAAAAACTATCCTTGAACACACCATAGTCATCAAGGGTCTCAGTCTTCACCTCTTTTGAAAATCACCAGGTAGCTTTGTAAGTTCTCTGGGCTTGGGCCTCACTTCAGACCAATGGAATCAGAAAATCTTGAGTCTAGGATTCAAGCACCAATGTGTTTTGAAAGTTTTTCAGGGGCCTATAGAGATCCCCTTAGAACCAGTAAGAATCTGAGAGACATGCTTCCAAATCCCAACCTTATAGGAATTTCTCTTTAACCAATATTTGATAAGCTACTTAACCTCATTGACCTTTAATTTCCTTCCCTGTGAACTGGGTTAGTGTCATTCATCATCATTAGCCTGTCAAGGGTCACCACAGCTTGCCCACAGCCCTACCAGAGTCTCCACTAATGCCCAGTGGCTACCTCTCTTCCTCCCTCTATAGTTGCCTTTTGACCATTAAAAATTAGTAACTTTATTTGATGACTTAATAATGAGAAACTTGAAGTTTTCCCACTGAGACCAGGAAGGGAACAAGGCAAGGATTTCTCACCAGTGCTTTCAACATCTTGCTGAAAGTCCTATCAAATGTAATAGATTAAAAAAGGAAATAAAAGCTATACATAGTTGAGAAGAAATAAAAGTCTTTGTTTTAAGATGACATGATCATCTATGTAGAAATATGAAAGAATTAACCAAAAACTTCTTCCTGGAATTCATAAGATGGTAAAATGCAAGGTTAATATACAAAAATTAATCACTTTTCAGCATACCAATAATGAACAAGCAGAAAATTAAATTAAAAACACAATGCCACTTATATTAGCACTGAAAAAATAAGTAAATACAAATTAAACAAAAGTATAAGATCTATTACGAGACAAACTACAAAACTATGATGAAAGATACCAGAAAACTATAAAGAGATGTTCTGTATCTATGGATAAGAAGGTTTAATATTGTCAAGCTATCTATTCTCTTCAAATTGATCCCTAAATTCAAGACAATCCAATAAAAGTATCTAAGCAAGTTATTTTTGTAAATATCTACTCACCAATTCTGAAGTTTATATGGACAGAAAGAAAGTCCCATAGTAGCCAGCTCAATACTGAAGAGGAACAAAGTGGGAGGACTGGCACTCCCCAACTTCAGGGCTTACTGCTAGGAGGGGGACAGGGAGAGCTGGTCAAGGTGTGCACTATTACAGCCAGATGGGAGGAAAAATTTCTGGTGTTCCATTGCACAATAGGGTGACTATAGTTAACAATAATGCATTGTATATTTCAAAATAGAAGAGAGGATTTTGAATGTCACCCTAAAGAAATGATAAATTTTCAATGTAATAGATATAATTACCCTGGTTTGGTCATTACACAATATATACACATACTGAAACATCACATTGTACCCTATGCATCTGTACAAATATTGTCAACCAAAACTAAAACAAGCTAGAAAGCCACAGTAACCAATACAGTGTGGTATTGGTTAAAGAAAAGGCATATAGTGGAAAAAATAGAGTGCTCAGAAATAGAACCACATAAATTTAATCAACTGATCTTTGATAAAGTAGCAAAGTCAACCAATGGTAACAAGATAGTGTTTTCAGTAAATGGTACTGGAACTGCTGGACACCCATATGCTAATAATAATAATAATAATAATAATATAAAAAGACTTCACACCCGTTAGAAACATTAACTGAAAATGGGTCATAGACCTAAATGAAAATGCAAAACTATAAAACTCCTAGAATATAATATAAGGAAAACTCTAAATGGCCTTGGTTTAGTGATGATTTTTAGATACAACACCAAAGTCACAATATATGAAAGGAACAATTGATAAGCTGAACTTCATTAAAAACAGAAACCTCTGCTCTGTGAAAGACAATGTCAAGAGAATAAGGAGACAAGCCACAGACTGGGAGAAAATATTTTCAAGACACATCTGATGAAGACTTGTCATCCCAAACATACAAGAACTGTGAAAACTCAACAATAAGAAAGCAAACAAAGCTACTTAAAAAAAAAATCAAAGACCTAAGCGATACCTCTCCATACCTTACTTACTTGATGGCAAGTAAATATATGAAAAGATGTTCAACATCATAGATCACCTAGGGAATTGCAAATTAAAATAACTACATAGTACTATGTACCTATTAGAATGGCCAAAATCTAAAACATCAGTATTGGCAAAGATGTGGAACAACTGGAACTCTCATTCATTGCGTATGAGAATGCAAACTGTTATAGATATTTTGGAAGACAATTAGCAATTTCTTTAAAAACTACACATATTCTTACTATATAATTACAGTAAATGTATCCTTAGTATTTGCCCAAAGGAGCTTAAAATTTATATCCAGGCAAAAAAGATGTATATTGATATTTATAGCAGCTCTAATCATAATTGCCAAAACACAAAAGCAACAAAGATGTTCCTTGGTGGGTGAGTCAATAAACTGTGCAATCAACCACACAATGGAATATCATTCAATGTTAAAATGAAGCAAGCTATCAAACCATGGAAAGACATGGAGGAAGCTTAAATGCACTGAGTGAAAAGGTTACATACTGGATGTGCTACTATATGACACTCTTGAAATTGCAAAGCTATGGAAATGATGCAAACATCATTGGTTGTTGCAGGTTCAGGGAGAAGGCAGGATAAAGAGCACACAGAGAATTTTTAGGGCAGTGCAATTATGCTGTGTGGTACTATAGTGGTGAATACATGCCATGGAACTTTTGTCAAAACCCATAAACTTCACATGCCAAACATGAACCCTAGTGTAAATTATGGACTTTGGTTGACAATGATTTGTCAGTACAGGCTCATCAATTGTAGCACACATACCACTCTGGTGGGGAATACTGTTAGTGGGGGAGTCTATGCATGTGTAGGGTGGGAGGTACATGGGAAATCTCTGTACCCTCTGCTCAGTTTTCCTGTAAACCTAAGACATCTCTACAAAATAATGTTTATTAATTTTTTTAAAAAAGCACAACCAACCAGAGTTCTGTGTCCTTTAAAAAGCTTTTCCCAATTACTTCTTAATGTCTACTAATTAATCAATTAGGCTTCATAGGTTTTCCTTCGCTGAAACTTTTACAAATATTTCCAGAAATATCCCTGAAATTCTTCACCACTTAGAACTTTATCATGTATAATCTGCATTACAACTAAAATGATTCATCTTGTCTTTTTTCTCCCAAAACTCTTTTTAACATGCTGAGAGTCCTACAGTCAAGCGCACTGAGATTCTACCATTAGTAACAAGGGCCCTGGCCAAGTTCTTGACCCCTCTGTGCTTTAGTTATTTTTAAATGGACATAATAATACCATATTTCATCTGTTACAGGTTGAAAATTTTTCACATTTTAACCTGTCTGAAGTCCAAATGTGTTGTTCAATCTGTAGCATGTTAAAGTTTAATTGGCAGCATGGTTTTCTTTTTTCAGTAACAATAAAATAATGATGGATATTAATGGTGTCAGAATTGATTAAATAAGTTAGCACATATCTTGCCAGGTTGTTGTAAGGATAAATGAAGGGTTTTTTGTTTGTTTCTCTTTTTGGCTTAAACATAAAGCACAGCTTCTGACACAAGGTTAACACTCAGTATGTGTTAGCCATTATTATTTCTTACTAGCCTGCGAGGTCCCTAATGGACCCTAGACATTTCTTAAATACTTGGTCAATGGATGAAAGAAGATTTCATACCAGGACAGACCAGCTGATGGCTAAAGCAAACTGACATTAAGATGAGCTCTCCAAGACCCTTCATAGATCAGAAAAGAGCGAGGTCTTGTGGCCTCATCAATATGAAACAGACCTCTGGCATGCCATACCTGGCTTTGTGATGGGCACTTCAAGTCGCTTCCCACTGTCCATGTCCTCTATACCCTGGGCTGAGATGGAGTAGGGCCTGCTGGCTTTGTTCTTAAATATGATCAGGATGGAGTCACCCACCTCAGCATGAATCATTGGACCTAAAGGCAAAACACAGGTCTGTGTGCATTATCATTGTTCTTTCCAATATCAATGTAATTTAAATGCAAGTAATATTAGAGAATAAAACAAAGGTTAGCTTCTTCATTAGTGCACTTCCTTTAGAGGACAATATTATATAGAATTAAACATCATGAATTGTGTAGTAATGGGACCAACTTAGGTTCGAATTCTGTCACTTACTAGAGGGGCCTTTTGCAAGTCATGTAATCTGAGTTTCAAATCTTCATCTGTAAAATGGGCTTAATAATACCTTTCTCATAGGGTTATAGTAAGGATGAAATAAGATAACATATATAAAGTTCTTATTTCACTGCATTGAACAGGTTAAGAATCGATATGCTTAACTTTATGTTCCTACTGAAAAATAATTTCTAAGAAAAGGCATATCCATATGATATAGTGACTTTCAGTTGTCACCCTGTGTGTGACCTTTGGTAAGTCTGAAACTGCTTATTATCTGACTAATGAATACAATAATAATGAGGAGGATCCCATGAAGTAAGGTATATTAAAAAGATTTGAAGGATGAATGGAATAAGAAGTTATTAATTGATTTATGATCGACACAATGATTCCACTAATGCATGTCTAATGCATTTTCTGGATGTGTGGATACCTTGAGGGGACATGTGCTCTTTGGCCCCTCAGTTATGCATTTTTCTGTTAAAAGCAACCAGCCTGAGTCCCCAAGGAGATGAGCCCACAACCTTCTAGAGAGAGCCTGTGCTAGCCTTATGGTGTGATGACCCTCGTTATGCCAGATGCCTGTCACCTTAAGGTGCTCAGAACATGCACACCCCATGATGGCCGTGTAGGACTCAAAAAGGTCTTCATGAGACCTTACACAGCTTACAAGTAAGTAGACTGCCACAGAAGCACCTCAGATCTGATCCCTATGGTTCTCTCTTGGGCATTTGGTGCATTCTATGTGCATGGGGGAACATACTTGGGATTGGTGGTGTTCAATACCTGTTCATTCTTCACTGGTTCAAATGGGTTTGATTGCTTTTCTGAGAAACACCACTAAAAGAGTAAATAAATCTAAAATTTGTTGGACTATAAGTATCTTCAGAAAATACATAACATGAATCCAGAAGTTTCTGAAAAGAACTCTTTTCTAATGACAAAACTAGAAAAGAAAATTCTACTGTTTTTAAATAGTCAGTGTGAGCATAGTTACAGATAGAGGTGCGTGTGTGTCCGTTTATTAAAATCATCATTTGTATACCACTGGAAGCGTACATACCTTGCTGTTCTGGTGAGTAAGAGAAGATGCCTTCCAATATACAGTGTGATTGGACCCAGGCATGCCTGCCATGTGCCCTTTGAGCAATTTTAGAATCCTAGGACTCTCCCCAAACTGAAGAAAGTAAGTGGATGAGCCTCACCCACCCCTAGCTGAAGGCTGCTGGTCTTGCCTCTGCTGAAGTCACTCATTTCTTTCATTTTACTGAGTGGAACCAAACTGGGGCTCTTTGCAAGCATAACCCAAATGCCTCAGGAGGACCAGCTCAGATCATTCATTTGAGCCCCATGTATCCAAAAACCTCTTTCCTTAAGATGCATGGGGCTCAAATGAATGATTCCACTGGGAATGACTCATTCATTTGATGTGACAAACAAGCTTGCATGCCAATGTTAATAGACCAAGGAGGTGAGGAGGAGGGTGGGTGGAGCATTTAATAATTCATCAAGCTGGGAGTCATGGTGCTGTGGAAAGTAATAGTGTTTATATGTTAGCTTGTGCATTTAAAAGTAGCAAAGGATTTCAAAAAGTCCTCTAGAGTAGTCCTCTGTTTTAAAATCTTATCTTTAAGATGGGGTCAGGTCTCCCAGATGAGGAAGAAAAGCAGGGAGAAAGAAAGCAGGGAGAGCTTATCTGATGGCCAGGCCAGGCAGCTGGGCATCAGGTAGTGCAAAGGCTGCAGGCAGACCCAGTATGTTCTGAGGGCATGGGTCAGGGCCTCCTGAACTGAAACCAGACCTTTCACCCTTGGCACTCATCTCACATGGGGGTTCCTCCTTTGTCATAAATATTTTTATGGTGTGCTACTACAGTACTGTGCATGGATAATCCAGGACCTTGGAGAACTCATACAAACACTGCCTAGTGTTGTGAGACATCAACTTGTTTCAAATTAAAATTCCCTAGCTCAGTAAAGGAATGGAAAAGAAGCTCAGGATTATTAGACATTGGGTAGGCTGTCCTGATGATATGTGTTCCTGTTTGAGTGTTATCTGGTAGTCTTATTATGACTATTCTTTGTATGAGCTGAGCACACAGCACACTCCATGATAAGGATGATATTGCACTGGGATGAATGCAGTCATGCTACTCTGTCCCTTTTCAGTCTTAAAGGACAGTGTATGTGTGTTCAGACATGTGCACATGCTTGGGGCTGACGGTGCATGGCTGATGTCTGGGCCATACCCAGGAGTTCTAAGTGCTCCTCTTGCGGTGGTCGAGCTTTGATCTCCACAAATTCTCCATTGGTATATTCTCTGTAAACCACTTTCTTGTACTGAGAGCCAATCCAGTTTTCAGTGTGGTTCATAAATATATCTCCATGTCTGCAAATCAGAAGCATCAACAATTAAGGTTGTCAGAAAAATATTGTTTCTGAGTGATTTAGGTGTACTCAGGATCAGTGCTCCTCACACCTGGCTTTGGTCAGTGTCTCCCTAGGGAACTGCACTTTTGCACCTCTGGGAGTGGGGCTAGGAATTGGCACTTCAAAGGTCTTCAGGTTCTGATAAGTTCAGCCCAGCATGGCCCATGGTCCACCCTTGGAAATGATTGTTATCCACTGTTCTTGGGTGTTAAGTGGGATCAACCTCAGAGGCTTTTAAAGCCTCCTTGAGATTGTCTTCTCTTGTGGCACTACCTAACCCCACACTCATACATATGAGTGTGCACACATTTTCCTCTACCACCCTGAATTCCTCCAAGTTTTATATCATTCTATACATCATACTTTTCCACTTGGAGAGATCTTTGCATGTCATATTTTGTGCATGTACCTATATGTAAATATAGTTACAGTTGATTCTTGTTATTTATGACTGTTATGTTATAGTCACCATGAACATTGAATTATCTTGTTTCATGTGTGTCCCTGTTTGAAGACACTTTAACAGGTGTTGGTGATTTGATAACATTGAGCTCATAGTTAACTGTACTATATATAACTCATGCCTGAATGAAGCTTCACTAACACATGATTTTCTCCATAAGGCACGTCACAGTTTTCTTGATCTTGGAAATTCTAGACAATGTTTCAGTGCTTCTCTTAAGGGGGACCATTTTAAACAGTGAAATCACCAAAATAAAGCACACAAATGCAGAAGATATGGCATGAAATAGGAGGAAGAGGAGGAGGAGAAGGGAGGAGGAAAGGAGGAAGAAAGGAGAAAGAAAGGAAGAAAGGAAGGAAGGAAGGAAGGAAGGAAGGAAGGAGGGAATGAGGGAGGGAGAGAGGAAAGAAAAAAAGAGAAGAAGAAAAGGTACTTGTTTACAGAAGGAGAGCTGAAACAAGAAAGCAGGATTTTCTGCTTAATCTCCACTGGGAATGTATGCATCAGAATTTTTTCACGACCCCGTGAATATCTTTCAATGACCAGAAGAAAAGCTACAAGAATTGGTTGAGGTGTTAAAAATAAATTTTAGCAAGTAGGCAAGTTTGCAAATATGGAATCCATGATGAGGATCAACTGTATATTTACATGTGTAAATTCTCTATGCTTTGCAAAGTATACAGTCTAGGGCAGTATCGCCAAGGTAGATTGTCACTAAAGATTGGTTCAAAAAAATCTCAAAGAGCTGGGTGTGGTGGCTCACACTTGTAATTCCAGTTACTCAGGTGGCTGAGGCAGGAGAATGGCAAGTTTGAGATCAGCCTGGACAACAGAGTGGGACCTTGTTTCAAAAAAGAAAGAGGGAAGGAAGGAAAGAAAGAAGAGAAGTAGAGAGGGAATAAAAGAAAAATATATTAATTTTGTCTCCAAATATGAGTTTCATCCCCACAAACCCCATTAACTGGCTACATCCTAAAACAGAGTCACCTGCACCACTTACCTGAATTAACTAGAATCATTCATCACTCCCTGCCTCGTTTGCAACTCCCATCCTTCTATGCTCTCCACTGGAGGGAGAGTAACCCTAAGCTATGAATTTGACCAAGTCACTCCTCATGGAAAACAGTTTTATGGCTTCCCACTGCAAAACTCTTCAAGTCCCACTATCTGCTTTGCAGCCTCCTGATCCTCATTTCCCATCACTGGCTTCCCACTTGCCCTGCTCATTCTAAACATTTACTCTCTTCAACATGACGTTCCATCCAGGCATTCATACATGTTGATCCTTCACCAAGAAATGCTTCCCACCTCCTCAACTGGTACGCTCTTCACATCCCAGCTCCAGGACTACTTCCTCCAGAAAACTCCCTGGCCACCTGCCCTCTCCCCATCTTTTCCCAAACAGGCTATGTTGTGACCTCCCATTGTACCCTGTGGTTCTCTTAAGATTGCCTCACTATAGATGTTTGTTCTGTATCTTTCTCATGGACCATGAATATGATGTAGGAAGGGACTTTGTCTGTCCTCTACATTGTTTCATCTACAAAAGTGTAGCACAATGCCTAGCACATAGTAGGAACTCAATAAATATATATACATCTTCTGCCCTAGACTGTATACTTTGCACAACATAGAGAATTTTTCTTCTAGTTTTATTTTCCATGAGTCTAGTAATGCTTGCATGGGGACCTGCATACACCCTGGAGCTATGCTCTACAGGTTCCCAGCTTTCCTCCCTGCAGAGTGGGGTGGTATTAATGCACCTACTATACAGGATTAATGTGCATATGATGTGAGTTAGTATCTGTAAAGCACTGTGTCGGGCACAAATTAAGTGCTATATAAGCACTTTATCATCATCTTATGAGGATGTTCCATGGGAAACTGGGCAAAAGCTAATTAAATGGTCAAGTGTGTTGTAAGGATCCCATCATATATGGTTTGTAAAAACCTCAGCAAAATGCCAAGTTTATAATGGTACTTAATAGCTGATGATTATTGTGGTGAATCCCAGTGTGGTTAAAGTGTACACATATTAGTCCACAAGTTCAGCAGCACTAGCAACTTAATTTCCATTTTCAAATTCCCTCCCACTTCACACACTTGCCCCTTGGAATTGTGCTGATTGGTGCATTAGTTGCCTTTCTGGGATCTTGAAGCCTTACCAGTGTGTTTTGGGGAAATCCCAAAGAAAGACTTTCAGGTCCCAAGGTGGGGAAGAGGGTCTACACTAGTGAGGACAATAACTATCTCAGAAATAACCTGTATCAAGAGGTGGTTAAGAAAATAAGCATGACCCCACCATGGTCTTGGGGTAAAATGGAGTACAGAGGGGCATTTGTCCCTGGGATCCTACCTGCAGAGGTGCTACAAATGTGCCACTAGAACTTACCATTTCAACTCTCTGCTAAGTGTTTATTCATAGAGCTTGTACTTTGAGCACGTGGAACATGTGCCTTATCTCACTTTGCTTTATTATCTATGAGGAATAACCAGAGTGGCAAGGAAAGGATCCAATTATTTATTTTCACCCCTCCTTCCCCCCAGCACCCTCAATTTTTCCATGTAACTTAGGAGAGGGATAGAGAGGCTGAAACTAGACCTTCCTGCTAGTCCAGAAGAATGGGGGCTTCAAACAGAAGTTAAAATGAGTTCCAAGAAAATTATGAAGGCTCTATTTCTTACACACTTGTGAGCTAAGATTTTATATGCAACAAATTATGCAATTTTTCCTCAGTTATGGAAGCTACTTAATGAAATAATCATTTTAAAAAAGGCCATTAGTATTTATTTCATTTTCCACTGCACTAGCATCAGTACTTAACATGTACTAGCAGCACTAGTTTCTCAGAGAATGAGTGTTTGGTTAATGAATAATGGAATGTATTTTTTCAGGGGGCAGGGGTTACTGGAGATTGAACTCAGCAGCATTTGACCACTGAGTCACATCCCCAGTCCTATTTTTTATATTTCATTTAAAGACAGGGTCTCACTGAGTTGCTTAGCACCTCACCATTGCTGAGGCTGGCTTTGAATTCCTGATCTGTATTTTATTTTATTTTTAATATTTTTTAGTTATACATGGACACAGTGTCTTTATTTGGTTTACTTATTTTTATGTGGCACTGAGGATCGAACCCAGTGCCTCACACGTGTGAGGCAAGCGCTCTGCCACTGAGCCACGACCTCAGCCCCTGATCTGTATTTTAAATCCTTCTGTCCCCCAAGTAAATCTTACTCAGTCATTTTAATTTTTTTGTTTTGTTTTCACTCATCCATGAAGTGGCACTGTTATACTCTCTTTTCCAGGAATATGAAACCTCAAAACAAAGGCTAACAAGTAAGAGAGGAAACAAATGTGTTAAGATTTAGAATAGCAGTGTGTAGAGTTGTGTGTGTGCATCCCAGCTATGGAGGAAATACATGAGGTGTGGATATGGACTATGGTGGGGAGGAGTTGGGAGTAACTGGTAAGAGGAACTGGCGCACAAAAGAACATAGAATGTTTCAGAGAATGAATTTGCTTTTTAACAGATCTATGTTCAATTCCAACTCTGCCGAAGACCAGCTGGATAACTTAACTCAGCACCCAAGTTTCCTCATCTGCATATGAGATAGTAATGTCCAAGCAGCTGCCTGTTGTGAAGAGGAGGATATTAACTTTGGAGGAGGAGGTCTCCAGTCTGTTGCTTCCTTGTTTTACTCCATCTCAAGATACCCTGGGGAGCTTGGTCACAGGACTCTTGGAGGAGGGCAATAGAGGACCAATACTCACAAGCCTGAATGTGGCTGGAGCGTTGCTGGTTCTCTGGCATGTAGACACTGGCTGACATCACTTACCACGAAAGGTCAATCATGGAGACATTCTGGGTACATGGCCCAGTAAAAAGCTCTGTTCTTCCAATCCTGACTCAGGGACCTCTCCCAAGGCAGGCCTCCTACCCATCCTTTCCTTCCCCCACCTGGATCAGCTCAGACAATGGCTTATCCTCTCAGCAGCCCAGCCTCTCACCTGGAATCTACACACTTTCTCTGTCGTCTCCTCCGGCCCCTTTTTTCTTCCCAGTCCCATTATCACTGTGGGATCCACCTCTTCCCCCTACACTTTCCTTCTGCGTGCGCATCTACTCATGGGTCACAGCAGAAGGGTCACCACTTGGGAAAGTGTACAGAGCCTGCGACAGAGTGCTCTCAGGAGGACCTCAGATTCCCTTCCAGAGGTGTAGGCAGGCAGCTTCCCTAAGCTGTGCTGGTAAGTAAAAGCTTCTGTCTGACGGAGAAAACCCGGGCCTTTTCAGGGGTCCACCAGTGATAAACGCCTACAGAGCATGCGCATTCCCACCGAAGAGACTTGGCGGCTTCGCCCGCGGTACCTTTCCCCTCCTGCGTCCAAGGGCTGCTTTTCGAACTCCCAGTTTTTGTTAGGGGCATAATCCCATTCTACCTCTTCAGCAGCGATGTAAAAAGTTCTTATCATCCCGTAGGGCTGCTCAGAAGGGTCCCTGTTGCCACAGCTGTTGACCTCATATATCTGACCCATGCCTCTGTTGAAGTGATGCAAGGTGGAGCAAAACACCTTGAAAATACCTGAAAGAGAAAGGGCTTGGCATTGTGCACAGCGCTTGGTTTTGTTAGTGTTGGTCTGCTCTCAGCAAACCTATGTATCTTATTCCAAAATCAATCATCAGTAAGGTGGAACCCAGGGGCGCTTAATCATTGAGCCACAACCCCAGCCTTTTTTTAACTTTTTTTTTTTTTAATATCTTTTTGTTTTAGACAGAGTCTCATTAAGTTGTTTAGGGCCCAGGCTGGTTTTGAACTAGAGATCCTCCTGCCTCAGCCTCCCAAGCTGCTGGGATTACAGGCGAGCACCACTGGGAAGTAAAGTGGACTTCTAAAGTATCAGCTTTAAAGTACTTTAAAACCAAACCAAAGGGGAATAAACTGCTTTGATGATATTTATTTATAGGAAAAAATACCATCTGATATTAATTTTAATGTAAAAATAAAACCCACAATATTACTAAGAAATGACTTCTCTGGATCCTCCCTATTACACAAGCCTTCCAGAAGTCAGTCATTCCTGGAAAATTACTGACAGGTATGACTATCTTAGTCCAGCCCAGTTTATAAAGAGCTAATTATCATAAGACGAATATCCCAGACAAAACTCAAATTAGGCCACCTTTCTGAAATCATGGATTTTGCTCTAAAGGATTTCACAAATTATAAAGCACAATAAAATTGTAAGGTATTATTATCAAAGCCAGATGTATTACTTCATTAAGACCTTGAGCAAGGGAGGTTCTCATGTCCAATGATAGGGTTTACATTATGCTGGATTAAAAGAAAAAAAAAAGAAATCGACTAGATTTCTCTATTTAAAATCAACAATTGTGGGGCTGGGGTCATAGCTCAGTGGTAGAGTGCTTGCCTAGCATGTGTGAAGCACTGGGTTCAATTCTCAGCTCTACATGTAAATAAAATAAAATAAAGGTCCATTGACAACTATATATATTTAAATAAAATACATAAAATAAACAATTATGTCTGACTGAAAGGTAATTTTTAAGCTGAGTTTTCTAGAGGCGTTGGTATCAGATAGATATATTCTAACTGAACTCACCATAATATCATTTGGAACAAAATTATTGAAGTTATTAATTCTCAAAGAAATTACTGGATCAATAGATCTTCCCTTTCTTTAACGACTGCTCTTAGTGGTGAGTGACTGCTCTTAGAGTGCTTATCCTTGACCATCTTTAATACACAAAGAGAGTTTTAATCTTGCTATACAAGTAACTCCAAATATTGCTATATTATTATCCCTTCTAGATAAGCAACAGCAGTTGTTTCCAAAGGTACTTAAGTACCCCCATTGGACAGTAACCTCATAAGGAAGGGTCTTTGCAAAAACACAGAGAAGACACCTCTGAAGGCAAACTTGGAAAGACCTTCCTCTGCATGTATTTTTCCCAGGCAGCCCATGAGATATGTGTTCATCATGGTTCTTCTGTAGTCAAAGGGTTATCTTCTCTAAGAACAAAGAAAAAGTATTTTATTTGCAGCCTACTGTCTGCTCTATCCACTTTTTGAGCACTCTTCTCAGCTTACAGATGAGGAACAGGAATTAGTGAAATGACTGAGCTTTTTAGGCAGTTAAACATTTATGTTCAATACCAAACTAAACCAGAAAACAGAAGCTCTTTAGAAGCCTTTGGGGCATATGAGTAATGATCAAAGCACTGGAATAAATAGCCAAATCTCTAAAATTATATCAGCCAACTCCATCTTTGAGTGCTTATTTCCATGGATTAAAATGAGTTGGTTGTTCCCAGTACCCTCTCCTCCTTGGTGTTGACAAGTGTGTTTTAAAAAAGTACATTGTGCTGGGCAGGGTGGCACACACCTGTAATCCCAGAGGCTTGGGAAGTTGAAGCAGGAGGATCACCGAGTTCAAAGCCAGCTTCAGCAAAAGCAAGGTGCTAAGCAACTCAGTGAGACCCTGTCTCTAAATAAAAAACAAAATAGGGCTGGGGATGTGGCTCAATAGAAGGGTGCCTCTGAGTTCAATCCCTGGTGCCAAAACAAAAAATTGTGTTCAAGGCATGTCTTTGAGTGACTCATAATTGATCACCTATAGTAATGTAGAGAGGTTGAACACTACAGGAAATTTACAAGTTTACAAGGCAAAGATTATAGCACTCCTAGTCTCTGGCAGTCCTTAGGCAAAGGTTTTGAAACTCAAACCTCAAGTTATTAATCCATGACAGAGGCATCTAAACTATAGTTCTAGTGTGACTAAAGAAGTAGGAGGTCCATTAATAAATAAGACAGTCAGCAGTTACTCATCTTGGGTAGTATATTGGTTTCTTGTTAAGACTGATGAAAAGTTGGGTTCGAAAAAACATACTGAAGGCCCATAGCACTTGCTGTCCTCATTTTTCATGTGGCAGCTAGCCTATGCTCCTATGTGTTGCTCTACATTTTTAGTAAAAATGCTCCAATTATCTAATTATCTTGGAATCTTTAAGGGAAGAAGATCCATGTACTGGCATTTTATAGAAACCTTCCCGGACTACAGACACAATGCAGCTTTCCCTCTGGGGAAACCAAGGATGCCCAAATTAGTAAAAATAGAGGGGTCCCCAAATAACTCATCCAAAGGCCACTAAAAGTCCCTAGGGAAGGGATAGATACCAAGCTACAGTTAAGGCTACATCCATAGTTCCAGAGACTGGAGTCATCCACTGGGCTGTCCAAGGCTAGAGATGCTTCAGGTCAGCAACTAGAATTCATGCTTCATGAAAGCAAGATATAGCCTTTTGAGGAATGAATTTTCACAGATATGAATCAAGAGCATTCACTCAGGATTTGTGTGGCAAAGTCATTTAGAAGGCACTCACTTCTGCTTTGTGGATGCCTTCTGTCCTTTATACTATGTGTTCTAATTAAAATAGCTAGTATTCCCTGACTTAAATAAAAACTGTTTCTATATCTTTCAAAGAGCCTAAAGTTTACAATTGCTTCTAAGGGAGGAATCTCTGAGGCTGAGTAAGAATTTGGTCACCTGAGATGGACCTGCCAAGTTTACCTGCATGGTCTGGTTGCATGAATACCGTTGTGGACACATGGGGAAATAGAGCCAGAGAATCGCGATGGGTCCCTCGTAGGTGAATAGTGTTCCCTTGAAAATAAATTCCGTGCATGTCGGTATCAGTGCCCATTCCAATCAAATGCCAGGAAACTCTGTCCTTTTTGCACATGCTTAGGCCTGGCTGGTTGCCATACATATAGCCATTAATAGCTAAATGGAAGGGAAAGGATAGTCAGAACCCACCATAATTGTATTCATGTACTGAAACTATACCACTTTAATGAACAATTATCAGGATGTTTGGGGCAGGAGGTTTCAAGTTAGTGAAATGTACATAATACCCTCATTATCAGAGAATAAATAGTACTAGGGAAGAAGCCACATGTAGAATCAATTTAAAATGGAAACAAAAATTAACACTGAGGAATAAAAATACACTGAAATTATTAAAAATTTTAACGACACATATACAAGGAAACCAATTCTAAGAATCAAAAAGGAATAAATCAGGTTGTTTTCTTGCATAATATTTCTGACAAAATTGTTTCATGGCATGATATAATATCCTTCATTTTACATTTTACTTTTAACAATCATAAAGATTATCATTCTTAATAAAAATATTTGACTTCGCTGTTCTCCCCATTTATCTAAAACTCTTGACATAAAAATAGTTTTCTTTTGAGGCTCTTATGCTGTCATCTCCTCTGTTAAATGTCTCTTCCTTGGTTGTTAATTCCTTTAACTCTGCTAGACCCTCATTTGCCAATGGCTTTGCATTTGATTCTAGAAGTCATCAGACATCCCTTTACTTTTTTCATGGATTCTGCGTAATTTAAAACACTTCAATGAATTGACGTGATTTGCATGTCTGATCAGTGGAAAGGAGTTTTTGGAGGGGGAGTAGGGAACCTTCAATTCATAAAAAATAGCTCTGAAGCAAATAAGTTTGTTTTATGGTAACTTTTACTTCCTTCCCCCAATAAAATAACTGAAGGGTATTTTAACAGTTCTTTAGATATGAAGACCTTCTGCGCTTCCAGAGTAACAAACCGATTGTATCTTTTATATCAACCCCAGTCCATTGACAGTAGCTATCTGGACCAGTGTCTTGAGAAGAATTTAGAAATGACATTCCCACTCTATGAGGATAAATGCCATGATCTACTAGCAATGTCTGATGGGTGAGTGCACATACTTATGTCTCACATTTGATGTCCCTGAAAGAGATGAATATTCTGTCCTCTTCCTACTCCCTACTAATGCCTTGGGTTGGAAAGAACAGCAAGGCCACGAATGGCTTTCTGGCATAATCTTGCTGTCAAATAAATAAAATTATTTTTGGTTCTGGTGTGTGCAGAACCAGTGGTGCTTGGTAATCATACTTTAAATCTGGGATTATTAGCAGAAATTTCAAGAAGGCCTGGAGCTTCTGATATCACATATTCAGGGAGGAGGGGGTCCTTAATACTGCTTTTGAAAATAAATAATCTAAATCTTGTCCTTCAAATGTTAAAGAGTATTAGTGTAAACCACAGTGCTAATAAAGTTTAGTATTTGGGCTGGTTTGGTAGAGACTCTTTTCTTGACTTAGCACTCTTGTTTAAAGCTTTTCTTTTCAGTACATTCACTTGTTCAACAAATACCTTTTGAATATAGCCTGTATAACAGATGCAACTCAAAGCATTGTCCCATGTGAGGGACATGTTAGCTTTGTTGCTTTCTTCCTCCCATAGCAGTCAAGAAAGACTGCAACTACAGACATTGGTTTATAATTGATTATATTGAGATATATTATTTTCTTGAACTTCTCTTTAAGAATGACACATCCCGCATTTCCAAAATATGAAAATGAGTTTTGTATTGTCAAACCAGGTGGGAGCCGAATTTGACATGGCCCATTCAGTTATTTTATATTTTCTACATAATCACCTCTCTGATGGTAAATTTATTTTATAATTTGAATTCCTCATTACGAATTACTGTTTCCTCATTTCCAGTTCAGTTTCTTTTTTTTTTTTACTACTAAAAAGTTCAGAAACAAATTTTCATATCTAGTTGTAGCAGAAGTTTTCAGAGATGATCCTGAAAACGTATTAGTCCATGTTTTCCACTGGTCCAAGAGGGGACTCTATTAGAACTGAGCATCAGGGACCCTGGGAGTCTGAGACCTGGTTGCTGTGGGTCACTTGTAACCTTGGACTTTGGGGGATTCCTCAGCTGGAAGGGAGGCTGCAGATATTTTTTAATTCTTCCATAATATTTTCAAAGGCCATGTTATAGCCTAGATATTATGCTTGGTCTTAAACCGTTCAGCATCTGTTATCTTACAACACTTTAGCATTTTGTCAGCTGCACACTTTTACAGGCACTGAGTTTGGACTCTGGCTCATTACTCTGCCACCTTAGGTAATATGCTCAAGACTAATGAGAATCCTGTGTTAGTCACAACCAATTACCAGATGGTTTGCTATGACAACACTTGATATAAAGAGAGACAGGGAGAGAGAATTAAGTCATTCCTCCCAAATGAAGATCTTGGATAGGAACTGCTAGTCTTTTACAAACGAGCCCTTCAGCATCATTTATATTACTTGATTAGGATACATGCTGTGTAAGATTACCTCCTATTATGTCTTTGGTTATCAGACTAGATGTTATTGTGAACACAAGGGAATTTTGTCAGGAATTTTCTTCATTTCTGATGTACTGTGATCTTTACTCATTCAAATTCTGTATATCACTTAATGTCTCTGAGCCTCAAGTTGTTCAGCTTTAAAATGTGAATAATCATTCTGTTTTACCTTATATTTTTGTTGAGGCAACAATCTTGATCTAAGACTGATAAGGAGTTTTATAAGTGATAATTAAGTTTCAGAACATCTCCAAAAGATAACTGGCAAAGCTGAAGGCATGAAATAATCCACTTCATGACCAAAGGAAATACTCAAGAAACCAAAATTTAGATAGTTAAAACATTCCAAACACACTCACTTCAAATGCAATTAAACCTCTCATTTACAGGAGGGAAAACCATTCATCATACCATGCATTCGGTTGGATTTCACAAACTCTTTGTCTTCCTTGTCAACACTGAAGGGACGCCAGGTAAATTTCTGAATGTTTTCATCAAGATACCTGCTCAGGTTCTCATCAAACACTGTGAACAGTAGGTAAAATTCCTTGTCTATTCCTTTCTACAGAAAAGAAAGAAATGAATATGTAAAAAGTACAGCTTGCAGGAATTCATAGCACTGATTCACTTTCAAAGTTCACGCAAAGTGGAGTAGGGCTGATTAACATTAGCTATAGATTCACCAGATCATTTTGTAATTCAGGATCATGGACACGACTCTAATGAGTTCACCTGACACTCAGAAAATGTGTTTCTATTTTATCCTCTCCCCTCTCCATGTGATTTCCTGCAAGGAACTGTGTCCCTGCTCAGAAACCTTTCTGTACTGTTCTCCCATTGTCAGAGTTATTGTTGTGGTTATTAAAATATGGTCTTATAGCACCTGGCCTTATTCTATGACATCCATAGAATAGAGATCAATGAAGATGCAAACACCTCTTTCCATGCACATCTTTCCACTTGCCTAGAGGGACTGACACATAGTAGGTCTTTTTTTGTTTGTTTGTTTTGTATTGGTCCTGGGGATTGAATCCAGGGCTACATACCCCATCCTCTTTACTTTTTGAGATGGGCTTGCTAGGTTTCTTAGGGCTTGCTACATTGCTGAGGTTAGCCTCAAACTTGTAGTCCTGTTAGCCCCAGCCTCCCAAATTGCTGAGGTTGTGTTTTTTAAAGCTGTTTCACCACATCTGGCTGTTTCTTAAGTGTTTCTTGCATTGAACATTAATTTTCTGTCTGGTCAAATGGATTTCTCTCTCAACCAATTCTAGGTATGGAGTGTTTCAGATTACTTTTTTTCCATGAATCTTGTGTGAGCAGTCTCACCATAAGTAGTATTTGGTTTGGGCAACAACTTCCACAAATTCTAAGGTACTTCTATCAAACCTCGAAGTTACCATTGAATTATACAACAGGGAAAAAAATCAGAATTACCTTACAAATATTTTCTGGCACTTAATCTCATTGACTCAAGTAATTAATGGTAGGAAGCAAGTTGATGTCCTGGAAAAGGACAATTATATGCTCAAAGTCCTGCATTCTGCCAACCTTCACCTCTTTCTAGGTGTATTTCCTGGAATATCACTCAATGTCTCTGAGCCTCAAGTTGTCCAGCTTTAAAATGTGAATAATCATTCTGTTTTACCCTATATTCTTGTTGAGGCACAATACAAAGACTCAGTTTATTATACATGCAATAGACATTTCCAGGATCATTCCTTCATTCAGGGAAATGAAAATCTGAGAGGAGCAAGATACTTTGTGTTCCTTAAACCTAGAAATTTCTTTGAGCCTGGAAGCAATTCCACACAATGTCCAATATTATAAAACATGCCATTTAAATAAATTGCCTTGGAATTTCTGAAGGGTGATGTACTTGATGAAATAAATGGTGAAATGACCAGATTTTCCTCTTTTCATAATTGTGTTCAGTAGCATGTAGATGTAGCTTGAGGTGCTATGATATACCCCACTACTCAGCGAAACTATCCAAGCCTCTAAGTTGAGACTCACAACAAATTATCCACAAATTTTTTTGTTCCTTCAGCCACAGTGATTACTTATAGTTTCCAGCAGGGAATTACAGTGTTTTTAGTATTGCCTGCACACTGTATGCTCAAAAAATCTGGGGAGGTGGCCAATATGGGAGACCTTGTCCAGAAAGAAGGATCTCAGCTGTATTCCATATAGATCTCTGAAGCTTCCAGAACTGAAGCAAGACACAGAGTGTGAGGTCCACCAAATTCTAACTACAACGGGCATAAGTGCTACGTTCCTGGGTGGGCACTGGTCACTGGAGATTTAGAACTTAAATTTACAAAAAATAAAATAAAATAAAACTCTCATTATGTAGATGTGAATTTCAAGAGAAATTATTTTCACAACTGACCCATCACTATCTAATCTTTGGCCATATCATGGATCCTTCCCACATACAACCCTAAGAACCTGGGGACATTTGATGGCCTACCTGTGTCCCATCAGCATTGAGAACACCCTTTTTACAGACTAGCAAAGGCCCTACAAGGCCAGAACTGGTGTCCTTGATTGGTTCAACTGCTGAGAAGTACAGATAGGTCAGGCAGGGGGGGTCATCAACTGTTGGGCTTACACTTTCAGGCACCGTCCACCTGTATGTGAAGGTTTCACCTGGCTTAACATGTGCCCCTGGTTTCAGAAATCCTGAGAATACAAATCAAACAGTTACTCAAAGCAACAGCCAGGAACATTAAACTTGTCAGACTGGGTCTTCATCCTTGAGTATCTCTCATTGGTAATGACATGCTTTGCAGGGCAGTTGTTTTCTCCTGATAGAGAGAAAAAAACTCTACCACTATCATCCTCTGTTGTATGATGAGACAGAAGCTTAAATCCAAGAATTATCATCTTTGTAGACTGTATTCTATTTTGTACTTGAATACCAGGTTTAGCAAATACTAAAAGAGTGATAATAGGCTATTCAACAATTAAATGCAAATCCATAAAATATCATGAGTATCTTCTATGTAAAATATACTTGATACTATAGAAGATACCCCAAAAAAAACTTAAGCAAGAGAACTATCTTCAAAGAGTTTGAAATATGGGAGATTGAAGTAGGAAGTAACCCAAATAACTACAAGATAGAGAAGGTAAGTGAATGTCCAAGGTTACTAAATTGATAAGTGGCAAATCCAGGATTTATACTAAGCTCTGATTCCAAAGCCTGTGGATTTGATTCTCACATTCTATTGCCAAAGAACACAGCAAATCTCTTCTGCTAGACAAGGCCACAGGCTCATTTTTCATCTTGTCCTATGTGTTCAAACAGGTATCCGGTACAATTGCTGAGTTAAAAAATGGAAAATAAAACCATTCTGGTTGTCCCTGGTGTTCCTTCTGCACCCACACACAAAATGTCATTCTGAACATTTTGACCAAGGAAGAGAGTACAGGTAGGTACAAGAGATACTGCTGAGGCAGGGGAGGGTGAGGATGGGTCTGGGGAGAGGGAATTCTCCCTCCATTCCTTCCACAAAGTCCACTCTCAACTGGGCCTGGCCTCACACTCAGGCAGCCGTGATGTCTGGTGCAGCAATGGGGACAGCTATGGAGAAACCAGGAGGCTTTCAAGAGTTGCACCATGAATGGAAGGACAGTTTCTGCAGACAGAGGAAAAGCTGCCCCTCCTATGTGCAGAGAACCTGTGCTGCCTGCTCTCCACAGGAGAGGCCATGTGTGATGATATGATCATACCATGCTGATTTTTAAATAAATATTTGCTGGTAGATACGTAGCAAAGCCCCATGCATAAAATTTTGATGTTAACAGAACATTGAAATCAGGCTTTCCCCTCAGCTTTTACCAGCAGAATTCTGTGTAACGGGTAGCAGGAACATTCTCCATCTTAAAGAAGTGGAAGTGATTGTGAAAGTAGTTCACTTTGGATTTACTGCATTATTGAGGGGAAAGGAAAGAAATTAACATTTCCTAAGAACCTACTGTGGGATATACCTAGTCCTGCATTCTCTCCATTCCTTTCCAAAGCCTTATGAGGTAAGTGTTATTATCTACATTTGAAAGATGAGAAGAATATGATTCAGAAAGTTTTAATAATTGTCCACACTCTCAGGACTGGTAAGGGGAAGGACCAGAATCTAGACCAGTTCTGTCTAGCTCTTGATCCTTTGCTTGCTCATTCTACTTATTTCCTAAGCCCAGGCTGAGACTTACCATCTACATTTGGGGCTGCATCAGATGCTTTGTCGTAGAGCACCCCGTGGGGCAAAATGCTGTAGACCTTGTCAGCTTTGTTAGAAAAGGTCACGAGCAGGGTATCACCCACCTCTGCTTTGATGACTGGGCCTGGGAAATATCAAGAGGAAAAAAGAAAAGAGGAGGAGGAGGGATAGATGGAAATGAATAAAAGTAGATGTATCCTCCCAGCTGAAACATTTCCCATTTCAAAACATAAAGATGGTTTTACCATACCAAGAATTCCAAGATGGGCTTCTGTCCCAGAGGGTCTCTTTCTCTGAGTAAAAGTTGCATCAGCATATTCTGTATATTGAACCTTCCAATATTTTCCTCCTATTCTGTTTTCCCCTTGTTTGAAGTAGAGTGCAGAATTACTGTGGAAAGACATAAGTACCTGGCTGAAGTTCTCAACACATCCACCAAAGGCCTTAATTATAGAGCTTCATGTTGTTATCCATCCCATTCACCCACCCATCTCCCTGGGGAAAAAAATGGCATAGTTTTTGACAAAATTCCTAGGAAGAGTTGACTAGTTTCTGCAGACAGAGGAAAAGCTGCCTTTCCTCTGCACTTTCTGAAGTGCAGAGAACACTTCAGAAAGTGTATGGTGCTCATCATGTTCATTTCTGTCTTAGCCATTACATTTTCTTCCCCAGACGTCCAGAAGTAAATCATAGGTAAACTCCTTACTTACCAATATTGGAGTCCCAAAATGGTGTCCTACAAAGTAATAAAGAGCTAACTGGGTTCTTTGCAGAATAAACATCCCTCTACCTCTTCCTGATGTCAATATGAATAGTCTTTGAATATTGTATGCTCTTTGATATCTGGCATGATTAAGGACAGGGATGTCTAGTTAATCAAATCATTTAATTAATGGAGAGTTATCTTAGAAACTATATACATACAATGAACACATTTTGAAGTTGTGAAATACAATATAACATCCAGCTAATACTACATCTCTACTATCTTATTTCCATCAATGGTAGTATCATTCTTGCAGTTCTTTTTCTTTTTCTGCCTCATCCACTTGTCTCATGCATCCTTATTTTGTAAAAATTTTATAAAATTTTATAAAATTTCAACACTCTTTTTGCATCTCCACTTTGCCTTTCTTCCCAGTCCATGCCTTCATCATCTTGGGTTTGGAACATGATAGGAACCTCCTAACTACATACTCTGCATCCTCTATCTTACATTGGCTTATTAATTTTTTTCTCAGCATATCCAGTCCTGAAACATTAATTTCCAAAATGTTAAATTTCAATGTCATATACCTGCCCCCCCCCAAATCTTTAATTGCTGCCGGTTGCCAAACAAATAATATTCAAAAGTATTAAAGTGCCTCTGCAATTTATATCCAGCTCATTCTAATTCTCTTGCTATTGCTCTAGGCAAATGCTCATTCCCCTATCCACTTGTTATTCTGATCTATTCACTCTCTCCTGTACAGTAGGTGCTTTCGACTTACCTTTGCATCTAAAACTCCCCCATCTTCCCTATTCACTTAAATAATTCTGTCACTCTGGAAGATTCTGCTTAAATCCTACTTCCTCTGTGAAGTGTTCTCTGGCTATCTTTGTTCTCTCTGAACACCCAGAGAATTCACTTACTCTTATTTGTAGCTTGCAAAATTAACTTATTTTGTTCTGTGCACAAAGCTACTTCCTCCACATAAGATGAGAACACTGTCTGAGACATCTTCACATACCGCATGCCATCTAGTACATTGAGCTTTCATATATTACATTAAATATTGACTAAATATAATATAATCTTTCATATTTTGGAAAGTATGGCAGGATTCTAGAAGAGCACCAAAACACAATTTTAATGTTAATTTTCATTATTTTATTTGGAGAAATACTGGCCAATAGAGAATGTTGATATTTAAGAGTTTTTTATATATGGTTCCCATACATTCTTTAGGCAAGGTTCAAATCCTTCAGTTTGATGGAAGAATGTATGTACATATGTATGAATGAATGAAATACACAATTAGAAAACACAGGGTGTTTGCCATTGATCACAAAGAAAATTTCTTAAACATTCCTTCAAATGGAAAAACATATCATAGGGTAATAGCAATCATTCTTAATATCACATTACACATTTTTAAGGCTTTCACAGATATCATTGCATATGATTCTGTAAGTCACAGAAGTCAACATCCACTTAATGAATTTCCAGATTCAATTTGAAAAATAGTATGTGCTATGGGCACCCAGAGAACAAACATTAATTATGACTTAGGAGTCAGGGGAGGCTTCACTTAAGGGGCAATATTAGAGTTAGGCTTTAAGGAAAAATGGCATTTTACTGGACAGGGAGGAAAAGGGTATTCAGAGCCTATAGAGTGGGCAGAACTTATAGCAGTTCGCTCTAAAGCAAAGAGCTCACCTTTAAAAAAAAAAAGAAAGAAAAGAAAAGAAAGCAGAAAGAGGGGAGCTCATCTCCATTGAAAAAGAGTTCTATATTGTTTTCTCTTCGAGACTGGCCTGCTCCATCTGTTGAAAGACTTTATTCTTCCTGTCAGTTTAGTCGTTCTTGGGGCACTTAGCACTGCAGTTCGCACATGGGAACTACTCAAGAAATGTTTGATGAATGAATCTCATGCTCTCAGTTAATTAGCCTTTCACAAAGCACCAAATCCTCCACCTGTTCTCAGCAGTATTCATATAAAAACTCCTTAAGCAGTGACATCATGCCATCTCTGCTATATGTCATCAGAACAGTGCTTGAAATACAAATGAAATCACAGGAGAACCTAGCACATGCCTCTCTGGAGAGGAGCTTAGAAACACCAGCAAAGAGTGCTTACCTGCCAGAGGCATTTAGCTGGAGACCGCTGAATTTGTCATAGCCTAGAGGACCATAATCCCAAAGAATTTTTTCAGCTGCTATAAAGTAGAGTCTCTGTTGACCCTTCATCTTGGGGTGAGAAACACCACTTTTGCAGTTACCAACATTGTATTGTCCCAGCATACCAGCTGCAGAACAAGAGGGAAACCACAGCTAAGGTACAGATGAAATCATATAGTAAGAGACTGATAGATTCAACTTATAGATTCAAATTAAAAATTTTATAGAGAACTTTGGACTATAAATAAAGTTTAAAACAAAGTGTAAATGGTAAGGAGGAAAATATCTGTAATATATTTGATAAAAGATTAATGTGTAAACCACTTTTAAAATAAAGAAGAAAAAATAAATCTCCAATAGAAAGTAAGCAAAGGGCTTAAATGGACTAGTCATTAAAGAAATAATGTCAGTAATGAACTAATGAAAAAATAGTTTGACCTTCATAGCAATCTAACATCACCATTGTTCATGGATCAGATATAATTCTGATAATTCATAGTGTTGACAGATGAGTGGAGGTGAGGTCTGCTAATACACTGACTAGAATAGTAACAATTTTTAAAAGGAAATTCAGCAATGTAGTTTTTTAAAAAAAATCAGACTCTGAGGCAGGAATTCCAAACCTGGATGTTTTCCTAAGGAAATATTTAGACAAAATTGCAAACATACATTCAAATTATTTATAATAGCAAAACAAAATGAAGAAAAATACAAGTGTTAAGCAACAGAGTGTTGGTTAACTACATCACAATCACCTCATTATGGACAGTGAAAGTATCAGCAATTATGAAGTAGCTCTGTATTCACTGACATGGAAATATTGTTATGATATATTAGTAAGTGGGAAAAGTAAGCTATAGAGCAGTACTAACAGACTAATTTTATTTTCTAGATGACCTGTGTATTTATATATAAAGGCATGGAAAATAGTGAGAGGACAAATTTATCAATATTGCTGGGTAGGATTACTGATTTTTAAAATTGAGTGTTATTTATTTTCTAATTTTGTGGGAGTTACAGGGGATTAAACTCAGAGGCACTCAGCCACTGAGCCATATCCTCAGCCCTATTTTGTATTTTATTTAGAGACAGGGTCTCATTGAGTTGCTTAGTGCTTCAGTTTTGCTGAGGCTGGCTTTGAACTTGTGATCTTCCTGCCTCAGCCTCCCAAGCCACTGGGATTACAGGTGTGTGGCACTGCAGCTGGTTTATTTTCTATTTTTATTTTTTTATAGCAATTTTTTTCTGAAGGTATGGACAATTTAGGAAATATTATATATCATAAACATCAGCTTATGTCCACAATTACTGGCCAAATTTAGAAATCTCACTAGTCTCAAACATCTGCTATTTTCTTGATGTTTAATCTAAATTTGGAATTCCTAGGTCAGATAGTTCCTTCCCAGATTTAGCAGCATGGAAGGAACCCTTTCAGAATAGAAACCTTGTCCTTTTCATACTTGTCTTCCGTCCCAGACCAGGATCTGGTACACATCTACTGAGCATCTCTTGAGTTGAATTTCATTAGAATAACTCAGATAACTAATGCTAATATTAGTTGCATACAGTTGACAGGAACAAGAATGTGCTACAAAGCAGTCCTGAACAGCTGGATCTCTATATCTATTAGTGACTATGTGTCGCTAGTAGTATCCAGATTTAATCAGACATCACTTCTGTGCTAACACATGTTTTTCTTTTCCTATTTTTACCATTCTTAGGCCAGACCCTTTATGTCATAACTGCAGTGCTGCTGGTGCTTCTTTATTAGCTTTTAGTGACCTAAATTTCTGCATAGAATCCTTTCTGCACACAGACATCATATTAACCTTCCTAAACTGCTGCACTGATCACAGTATGTTGCCTGGTGTGCCAGGATCTAGGAGAATCACAACTGCCTTTCCAGACACACTGCCACCTTTTCATCTGGCCATTCAATGCCCTTTCCAGCAGGGCCTGATCTGCCTCTCTAGGCTTCTCACTCATGAGTCTCTATCTAATGTGGACCTTATGGTCCAGCTAACTAAGGATCTCTTCTCATCTCTTCCAATGAACCAGGACAAAGTATTTCAATAGGCATTTAATCAACAAATGTTTTTTATCCACCCTATGATGGGCCATGGAGAATGCTGTATGTCAATGTCTCTGTTAAGGAAGAATGTGCTAATAGAATAGCCCGGAGATGAGAAGAGCTGATACAATTACTTAAAAGAATTGTTCTAAAGGAAATTCAAGAATTGGATGGGAAATTGGTCCTGATTATCTAAAAAGGTCTTTCCAGGACTAAAAAAATATATATATTCTATTTACAGTCACTGAAAGAGAACATGTGCTCTTCTCAGTTCATGTTTCTTCTACCTGGAAAAGTTTTTTTTCTTGCTCATCTATTCAATTCCTACCCACATTTCAAGGCTTGGTTCTTCAGGAAGCCCCTCTGATTGCTCCAAAGCAGTGACTATATCACCCAAAGATGTTCTCTCATTCTGCTTCACATGTCTAACTACTAGAGTGCAGGTTCCTTGAATGTCTGATCATTTTTTTCCATCATCACCTTCACTCTGTTCTTAGGGCAGTGATTAATAAATATCTGTTAACAGGATGCCAACTCAACATGCACTATATTTTCCTATGTGTAATATTTAAGTAGACACAATACCTATAAGAATCTATGTAACAGCAAGATTCCACTGCACCATTCTAAGCATCTCCACACAGGTCTTTTTCCTTGTTACCTTGTAGGTGATCGCTGACTTGGCAGGTTATCATCCATTTCCCAGGGTTCTTGACTATCATTTCTGTTGTAAGGAAGGTGGCTGGGAACAAGTTGACAGTATCAGTCCGATGCCCTCTGCTGATGAAGGTGTTTCCGTAAAAGTAGATAGAATGGATGTCTATTTCATTCCCCATTCCAAATAGGTGCCAGGACACAGATTCACCAACACACATTTCTGGCTCGGGAAAGTTTCCAAAGAGGTATCCATTGAGGGCTGAAAACAGAAACACACTAGTGGCAGAGAATCCCCTGCAGAGGCAAGTGGGACCAGAAATGTTGGTAATATGTACTCTAGCATATCTGGGAAATCAGTGCAGATCATTGGTTCTAATGTTTTCATGCAGAAATTCTGGATTAAAAAAATGCCCTAGAAAGGAATGAAAAGCTTTGTATTGGTCTTTTTTGAGAGAAAAATACTTGACAAAATGAAAATTAGCACACATTAAAAACAGCCTTGGAGCTTCTGTTTGAGTACAGTCACGTGATCAGGAGTAAAGCCAGCACTGCTAACACCTCACACTTCCAGAATGGTGCAGTCATCGCCTAACCTAATTCTCTATTAGCCTATCTGACATCCACACTGGACTCTATGTTCCTTGGAACAAGAAAGCTGTCTTGCTCATTTTACTGCTAATGCAAACAAGCAGAAAAGCGGGCATGTAGTATTGTTAGATATAGCTAGAAATGAGCATTGAAATGCATGGCAAGGTCACAAGTGTTCTTTAAATTATTTTAGGGTCTTCTTTAAACTACTTCCAAAGTGGCTGAGAAAGCCAAGGGTGCTAGTTAATATGTAGAAAATAAACAGAAGCAAAGGAGCTAATAAGAAAATATATCAAAAGAAAAGGATTAATGGGATTATTCTTGACAGGGTCCATTGAGGTTGGTGTGAAGCTAGGAATTATGACTATAATTCCTAGTTATATTATGACTATTAGTTATATTATGACTATTCCTAGTACTATTATATTCCTAGTTATATTATGACTATTAGTTATATTATGACTATTCCTAGTACTATTATGACTATAATTATGACACAAATGGAGTGTATCCATTTGTCTGGGAAGGAAGATTCCTTAATAGCACAGGTGCAGTAAGATAACTTCTGATGGGATACTGACCCAAGTGCCCACATCAACATGGGATTGACTTGCAGATGAAGCCCCCCTATATAGGATGGCCACTGTGACAGTTCCAGAAAGGACCAACTAAAGTCAAAAACCAGCACCTGAAGTGAAGGAAGAGTTGAACACCTGATTGGCAAAGAGTACAGAAAGTTGTCCCCAGTTCTTCTGATAAACATCAAAACAGTAGTAAATTTGGAGACAGCGTTGTCTCCTTTGTCTCTGCTGGGAGTTGGCGCACTCTCTCCCTTGAGAGTGCTCTGTTTAAACCTCACTTTGCTTTTAATTTACTTATAATAAAGTTTACTTACAATAAAGTTTAACTTATAATAAAGTTCTCTGGTGGCTTTTGGTGTCTGACTTTAAATTTTCTTTTGTTGGAACACAAGAACAGAGGTTTGGAGTTTCAGCACCCTGCTTTCCTGTGACAGGAATTAAAGAAGTGACAGAAGCATGCTAAGATGAAAAGAGGGTGCGGTTCCAAGATGGCGGAGGGCGGTTCCAAGATGGCAGCCTAGACAGTCCACTCTGCGCTAGGCTCTCAAGGACCAGGGCTGGAAGTGGTGGAGGTGCCATTTTCCAGCCAGCTTCCTGGCATCATTCTGCGGCTCCACATCCCACACAGGAATTTCGCTCGTGTGTGTGTGTGTGTGTGAGTACAGGATCACCGGGAGGCAGCGGTAGCCAGGAGGCGTGGCTTCGGCGCCGGCCGGAGAAACGCGGTTGCAGCCAGGGCTTCGGCCCAGGGCTCCGGCTATCCAAGACTGAGACTGGAAGTAGCGGGGTGCCATCTTCCAACCAGTTTTTTGGCAGCTCTCTACGCCTTGCTGCCCCACGCAAGAGTCTCGCTCGCGTGTGTGAGTACAGAGCCACCGGGAGGCAGCGGTAGCTGGGAGCCATGGCTTCGGCACCGGCCAGAGAAACACGGTTGCAGCCCGGACCTCGGCCCAGGGCTACAGCTATCCGAGACTGAGACTGGAAGTAGTGGGGTGCCATCTTCCAACCAGTTTTTTGGCAGCTCTCTGCACCTTGCCGCCCCACGCAAGAGTCTCACTCCCGTGTGTGAGCACAGGGCCAACGGGAGACAGCGGTAGCCAGGAGGAGTGACTTCGGCGCCGACCGGTGGAGTGCAGTTGTGGTGGGGGATCCGGCCCAGGGCTTCAGCCCGGAGATTACCCCGGGCGTGCCGGACCTCCTTCCGCACAGGGTGCCTGGCCCCAGTGCCCACCCAACCGTGAGAGATCACTAGCAGTTGCTTCTGTGGACTGACTGTCTCCTGAGCGGAACCCCAGCTATTGTTCTTTGTGGACCACCTTCTAACACAGCAGAACTTACTACACACCAGGGGGCACAGGTGAACACCTGGGAGCAAACCTTGGCCACGGTGGAACAGCGACTCCACCAGCGGCCCAGAGTTTCACCTTGGCCTGGCACCAGTACCAAGGATACCAACCGGGAAAGTCCAGCAAACAACGGACAACGCCACCTACTGGAGGAGAAGTAACGAAACCCTGCAGGGAAACTATAACCATATAGGGGTTAAAACTGTAACACCTTGGACCAGCAGAGCTAGAAGGAAAGACACACAAACATCATGAGAAAACCAGGGAAGAAAGTGACTCAAACAAATCAAGATACTACACTCCCAGAATCCATGGGCTGTACAGCAGGACGAATGACAGAACAGGAATTCAGGACGTACATAATTAAAATGGTCGGTGACATAAAGAATGATATAAGAGAGCAAACCCAGTCAGCAATAAATCACTTTGATAAAGAGATTCGTAGGCAAATACAGGAAGTAAAAGATCACTTCGATAAAGAGATACACAGGCAAATACTGGAAGTAAAAAATCACTTCAATAAGGAGATAGAGATTCTGAAAAGGAACCAAACAGAAATCCTTGAAATGAAAGGAACAATAAACCAAATCAAAAACTCAATAGAAAG